>WJFB01003613.1:0-12629 GCA_009870185.1 Pygmarrhopalites habei | reverse complement strand
ACTGTTGACGTATTTTGTCGTGGTTGTCACTCAATTGTAAATATTTGATCCGAAATGGCATGAGGCGGACTGTCCGGAGTCACCCCTGGGTGTCCGGAGCCACCCCGGTCGACGGTACGACAAAAATCCTGTCCCAATTCAACTCACATCCAAATAAAATAAAAGGTGTCAAATGTCCATTCATGAAATTTTGAGCATAAGTCAATAATAACAATTATGTCATGCTTGTCCCGTCTATATTTATCTAAACTTTTAATTAAATTTCAATTTATTGGACTAATCGTAATCCCTTCTCTCCCTTCCTTCTTACATACGGTAATTACTTTGATACACCAAGGAGTTAACTCAGGATAAAAGGTGTGTACTCTGTAATGTATTCTATTTTTTACTCCACATCAGCTCTATAAACAATTTTTAAAATCTCTCTCAATTGTTTTTATTTCACAAATGAGGAGGACCTTCATTAATAACAGTACACTACACACACTCTAATGCTGCATGTTGTATGTGTACCTAAGAACAACAGTAGGTAATTGGGGCTGTGTAAAGAAAGAATAGCAAAAAAAAACCAAGCTAATTATGTTCTTGAACCTTTTTTGGTTGGCATCCAGAGTCCAGTTCCCACAAGTCCGTGCATCATATTAAATTACTCATTACGTTGTTCAAACAAAAACCAAAAACAAAACTGTTTTTTCCTCCCATTTTGTTCTCTGCTTCACTCTTAACTACCAAACCATAGCAAAATGCCGTGTGTGTTTGTCTATCTTCCCATCCACATGACACATATATACATATTGATATAATCAAAACTACATCGCCACTACAATCTCTCAAAGTAATCTTAGAAACAAGAGTAACAGCAGAAGAATCATCCCAAATCACAAGATAAAGTCAAAAATGATTACAACATTCAATTGAACATCCACTCCATCCATCCACTCCACAAACCTACTCCTTCTCTTACTTTGGAGGTGAGAAAACATTGATTTTAAACATCACAAACACAGGCATGGAGTGCCTTGAGCTTTATCTTAATCCCTCAAAATAATTTCTACTCTAGATATAATCAAGGAAATAATCAGAGACAGACAGAGAAGAGAAAAAACTGCAATTATAAAACTGAAGGACTCTCACAGCATCCACTCCAAACTCATATAATAAATTAGTAACAATCATCATCATATTTTTCAAGAAACACACTACACCATTGAACTGCATCCTTTGTACAACTTGTACGACATTTCTGTGTGTGTGTGAGAAAGAGAGAGAAAAAAATAAACAACGAAACCCTAAATATTTGCTGTACACACCAAACTAATTTCATATTGTATCATATTTTAGTGTATTTTACTGTACAACTCATCCCAAACTTTATTATGTACTAGGTATACTAGGCACTACGAAGGTTTAAACTTTCAATTCTCCACGCACGACACACACACACCACCTCGTCTATTCCCTCTCCCTCCCTCCATTTAGTATGATGGAGCTGGTCGTACAAGTGAAGCAGAGTAAAGTTATAACTCGCAGTGTTTTTCACCGTCACCCTCCTTCTTCTCCTCACAACACAGTTTTAAGTTTCCACATTGTACTTGTCAATGCCTCCTCCATAATACTAGTTAGAAAACTTGTGTTAAAGTAAAGTACAATACACATTAAAGTTTAGATTTTCGATGACTACGTGCACTGCGTGCATCATCCTCCTCCCCCTCCAAACTTTAAACTTTTAAACTCGGAACGTGTTGTGCTTGCAGTGTATGTGTGTGTGTGTACCTACTACTAATATTATCAACATGATCCATAAATGTGACTACACTGTGTACATTCTATACCTTTACACTCAACACTGTACTGTATGACTTATTCAGGACATAGATAGGCTGACTGCCAGAGAGACACAGAGAAGAGTACAGCTTCAAACCATTTTTAATACGATTACAAAAACCACATCCATACACACATATTAGAAAGCTCATGTTAAAATATCCTACAAATGGTTTGCACAAACCAGCTCTATTCTTGTTAAACACCAACTAACTACTAAAAACACTCTTGTCCCTCTCACTCTCTCTCTGTCTGTGGTAATTGGTCAAGTCTCAAATGACGATCATTACCACAGGAGGAGAAGATGAGGTGTATTCACAAGATTTGTCATTTGCCTTAGTTGACATTTTCAAAGGATTGCCATGTTTAGTCAGGAAAAATACACAGGTCAATGTTGAGTCACACCAATTTCAACAGTTTGGCATTTTGCCCTTCAATTTCCCTAATTGTATAATCTAGTCTAGTACATATCCCATCTTCAAAAAAATTCTAACATGAAATAAATAATACGCATTTTCCCCCAGTTCATAACACTGACAAAAGATTGAGGAAGAAAGACTCTTCCGTTCATAATTAGCATCATATCATCATCCATAGTCAATTAAATGACAATGAGGATTATTTTTTATCAAACCCAAACAAAATCGGGTAGAGTGTGTGTTTAATAGTAGTAGCAGGAAGGATACTCAAATTTAATTCATAGCCACTCTCAAGACAGACAAAACGTGACCGATTAGTCCACAGATTTACATAGAAAATCATAAGGATGTACTCCAGAAAGAGAGAGTCCAATGAAGCCAAGTTGTAAATTCGGATCCATTGAATCGTAAACTAACTCTCTCCGAAACTTTTGTACAACACACGCACACACATACTACACACACCGGAGAAAACATAATCGGAATTCGACATTAGTTTGGTTTAAAGGACCATCCTCTCATCCATGTTCTCTCTTCTCTGGCATGAGGACAGCAGACGCTAATGGTTCAAAGTCACAAAATTCCAAATACCAAAGTACAAGTAGACATCCTCCTCCCTATCTTTCTGTCCTGTTTGACAAACACTGGGAAATCTGTGTGTGTGTGTGTGTAGGAAAAAGGAAAAAAGAATTTGTAAAGGAGAATAGAATAGTCGATGGATCGATATGCGTATCGACTTGTCATGTTCTAGTTCTCATGTCCTCTTCTCTCCCTTTCCACGTACCACAAGAAGAACATCACACACACACACACAACTCGACCCAGGTAACTCTTTTCTTGTTCCCTGCCGGTTCCTCTCCTTTCACCGAACACATTCTCATATCAAAACTGTTTGAGAGTATGTGTGTGTGTTAATAATCCGTGAGTTATCCCTGAGAGTGGAATTCATATATGAATCCTTAGTTTTTATGCCAAATCCCAAATGCAATGCTTTAATGCTTCACCTCCACAAAGAAGGCGTTCACACACTTCAACTTCTGATTAACTTGTTAACATTTCAAATTATATATTCTTTGAGGAAGCCCGCAATCAAAGCTCTCTCTCTCTCTCTCTCTCCGCTCTGCCAGTGTCAATTATGCTGAACGAAGGAAGCAAAGCTCAACAGTTCTCCCCGTATGTGTATGTGTACTCTTTACATCTACGTATATGTACACCGTAATCTCAATCTTAAAACCTGTGCAAAAATACGGAATGTACAAGTACAACCCACGGCATGATTTGCTTTTTTTTAAAAAACACATTTTCAACCTTCTCCTCCGGCCTTACACATACACACACACCAGCAACAATACATAACTATCTTGAAGAATAGCAATGTATTGTATACCTATATCATACAAAGTGTGTGCATCTCTTCCCTACCCTCTTATGATGATAAAGTCGTGGAGTCATTAAAATTACAAACAACTCTTCATGCTCTGCTAATTGCAGGCTGAAATAAAACTCCATTCAACATTAAATTTGATCCTTTTGCCATTTCTCTTTAAGAAGATATTTCCATTATAATCTACACTCAGTCTGACTCAGTCGAGTAGGTTGCATTTTTAAAAAATAAAAAGTAAAATTGACTCACCTCCAGGTTTATACTCCAGTCCATCCGACAAGCAAATATATTTTGTATAGATTCCATTTTTATCTTTCCACGCCTTTCCCCGTATCGGTCCTTTCTTCCCCGTCACGGGGATCACAATGTCTTCTATAAGATCACCACCTCCTACTGGTGAGGACGCTGAGGTTAAATTACTATTGACCGTTGTGTTGACACCATTACTACTACTATCACCCGGTGTCGCTGTTCCTCCTCCTCCACTCGCACAAAAATTTCCTCCTCCTGGAGTGCTTGATGTTGTTGCCTGTGTTACCGCCGTACTTCCATTTCCGGTCTCACTATCCCCAACACACCCATTATTATTACCCCCACCACTACTATTTGAAGTAGTATTATTACCACTGTAACTATTTAACGGTGAAGTTGTCTCCTTGCTGTTACCACTACTACTCTCATTGTTATTGTGTTGTATGGGAGTAAGCGAAGAATTTGAATGGTCACCCCCACTACTACTATTACTCAAACCATTCCCAGTAGATGAAGAATTTGTATGATTACTCAAAGAAGAATCACTACTACCAAATTTCAATTTTTGTCTTGCTTTTGAGTTGGGTGATCTGGAATTGGTTGTATTGTTGTTGCTGTTATTTGTTGTCGACATTGTTGAAGACATTATGGTGGTCGTGGATGATGTTGTTGTGGATGGAGAATTTTTTGAAGGATGTTTACTATTTGAAGCAACAACATCCGATTTCTTTTGTTGTTGTGAATTTTCTTTATTATTACTCCCAATACTTCCATTGCTCCCATGAACACCACTGCCATGGATATTTGAATTCAGTCCAACTTTTGACAACCCACTACCACCACCACCACTACTGGTACTATGAAATCCTGAGTTTGTTTGCTGTTGTGTTCCACTACTTGCTCCTGCATTCCCTCCATTATTACTTGCATTATTATTGACATTACTATTATGATAACCCTTTTCGTCTGGACCATCAGGATTCATATTTCTAAAAAGTACACACTCAACTCCAAGGGAGGCTGGTTATCAGTGGATTTCCTATAACGCAAAAAAGAAAAAGAAACATGTACATTTATTGATGACATTCAAATCATTCATGAATTCTTTAATCTACAAGTCTGTTCACTCTCACACATATTCTATTTTAAATTTGAACACCATATAAAAGAGAGGCATCTTGAGAAAATGTGTTTTCTTCCCAAACACATAATTTTCAAGAGTCTCTCCAATCAACACATTACTTGAGAGGAAGAGGAGGGGGGTTACAAATACCATTCATTCGAGTTTTTGTCAATTATTAATTCACTCCCTTTCTCCCAAAATACTTTACTTAATTATTAACTCCCTTTTCAAACTTTTATTTTTCTCATTGCAAACTTTTCAAGTCCAACTCACGTCTCGTGACTTGGGAATATCAAAAATTTCTTGTCCCCAGAAACTTCCTCAATTCTCCTAGTCACAGTCTCATCTTCATCATGCATGATGAGGATGGTCGTGTGTATGTGTGACGTGTGTGTAACTATTTGTCCTCACAGTACGCATACCGAGGGGAGAGTGGGCACACTCTCCCCTTATTTGTAATTACAAGAAGAAATGAATATACTGTTGTTGTTTTGTTTTTTAAAAACAGTATCATCATCATGAATCCAGACTCAAACAAAAATATTCAACTCCCTCCCCTCCCCTTCCTCCTCCTACATCCATAGCTATACAATACATGCTGAGAAATTTCAGTCTGGTGAAGGGATATGGCGTGATGGATGTGAATCTGTCTAATTGAAGAAGGGAAGAAAAAACCTTCCGCAAAATGGCACGGTCCAAAGAAGACAGTTCTTCATTATTACAAACACACACACACAAGGTTTGGAAGGGAGATCATGAGAAAGAAAGAGATGAGCTGAGAACAGACACTACAAACTTACAGTACATCCCCGTCCTTACTACAAATTACACCGTATAAATAAGAGAGAGAGAAGATATACAGAGTCTTGATCTCTTTTCCTTTTTTCTCTACTCAGTCTCCCTTATGCTTTCCAGCCACAAAAGTTTCCTTTTAAAAAAGACACAGTAAAAGTAGAATCGTGTACAAAAAGAAGAAGCTTAAACAAATAAACTTTTTTTATATATATTTTTTTCACACGGTTATTCAATTCCAACTCTACCGTTGAGTTCATCCATCATTACCTAACTTAATATACGCCACCTCCAAGCAATATATCGTATCTCCTACACTCTTAAAATATGCTAAATTGCTAATGAATGCATTTTGACCATTTGCCCCTCTCTCTGTCTCCATTAATATTTTTGTCAGAAGCCGACACAATTCGCTGTCAATATGAATGAAGGGAAAATGTACAGTATATAATCAAAAATATTATCCTCAATAATGACTCACATCACAACTGCTCCCTGTCTCCAATGTCTATCTATCTACACAATTGATACACCCTCCATCATATTCTTTTTTTTCTTTTATAATTCATACATACCCCATCACGTCATCATTGACTAATCTATCCTCTAACCCTCTCTCTTCGCAATACAATATGCAATACGAATACACACACTTTTTTCCCCTCCTAGCTCTTTTGGGGTAAAAAACTGAGGCAAGTCTTCCACGCAAAATACTGCATATAATATTAGCAATACAATTTAGTCATTAAATTCATGATATGAATAACTATGTCGAATATTAACCACCAAAAAGTGCAATAATAATATTCTACCGCTATCCCAACTACATACATACTGTACTGATGATGATGATGATCTTCCCTCATTTGTATACCATCATGATGAGACGGCGGTGAAGCCTGTGTGTGTGTAGCATCAACTGGTTGAGTTCATTCTCAGATTTCCATCATCATCATTATGATATATAATATTATTATACATGAGGAGGTGGAGGAATAAAAGCGACGACGACGACAAGAACAAGATGAAAAGTGTACCTATGTTATGTATACATGCACCTCTATCTACCTCTCTGCTACTCTTTTCACTACAGTACAGTAGTTGTTCAGGAGGGAGGGAGGGAGAGATTCAGGAGAGGGACGATTAAAAGCTGGTGTTACCAGTATGTAAAATATCTAACCCTGTCCAGCTCCAATGTATCCTCGTTTCGAGACAATAAATGCTCAATTTTAGACTTGATCAATACTCATCCTCAACCTCATCCCCTTCCATCCATCCATCCTCTCTGATCTTTGCCTATATTTGAATTTTGTTAGTAGTGCAAGGAATGATGCAGCGAAGGGCGAACCTTTGTCATGTGTAATACTCCCCTCTCTACACATATTTTAAATTGAACATCACACACAACCAAATACAGACCCCCTACACACAAAAGTATGAGGGTTATCAAAGTGCAGTTTTTGTGTATCACACACACTAGGGGTGTATCCAGAATACAGAAGAGAGTCGGATTCTAAGTTATTTTTTTTGGCGATGTCTTCACTGCACATCATAATATGATATTCTGTCCCTTGTAATCGCTCAACAATAATAGTGTTCAACAATGGACTTTGGGAGTTACACTGCACAAAAATTACCTTTACAATCTTTAATGGTGATATATGAGAAAGTCCTTTTTTTACACTGTAGTCGTAGTGTATAACCAATCATGTCATTGAACATGGAAGTAGTAGTGAATAACCCATGTACTTTCTTTTCATTACAGTAGGTGTACTCAGTACTGAAATGAAACACAGAGTACAGAGGGAGGAGGAACAGTTTGAATGACAGGGAAAATTAGGAAGAAAAATCCTAAATGTTTGCATTACAAAGCAATCTTCGCACTAATGTTGGATATTAAAAAGAAGCTACAAAAGTCAAGGGAAAGAGGAGGATAGAGGGGCCGGGATGGAGGAGAAAAAACAGAATAAATACTCTTCTTCTGGCCATTTATTGTGTGGTTGTTCTCTCCCTCCCTCCCTTTAACGTTACTCAATATGGTTTTATATGGCTGCCACTTCAAGTTTCCTAGTTTATAGCAGCGTCGTGGGATTTCATCCGAGACCATAAGAATCCAACGAATGTCGAGTGTACAAGTATAATCAACAAGTCAACCTCAAAAATCTTTAAAACCCCCACATCCACACAACACACACATGTCCAATCCACATCCGAGTTTTATTGTGACGGGAACAAGTTACTATATGCACAAAATCCCTTCCCCCCAGTCATCCTTTTAAAAAAATACTACAACAAAACAACACACTCACACACCTTGTTACCAAGAAAACGGGAATGACTCCACTCTTCAAATTGGCAAAATTCAACTCTCAATGAAAAAAGAATGCGCGAAAAAAAAGGGAATGGAACATTGTTTGATGCAGATTTAGATGAAAACCTTCTCTCTCCCTCTCTCAACACACACGTACAAATCAAAGGTACAAACACACACAAAATACAAGTAGGGTCACAAAGTCAAGACACCGTACAACACGTAGGAATGCAAAACACACACTCTGCCACAGACAGACACAAGGAAAGGGAGGAGGATAGTCAAAAAAGACTTTTTGTTTTACTTGTTCACATGTGAACCGACATGACGAGCCACAGACATACACACAAAGAGAGAGACAACCCTGTGACAATCGTCATAAGTGTCACTCTTAAACTGACTCTGAAAAAGTCAAAAGAAGTGAATTTACAAAATGAGAGATAAGCAAATCAAGTTCTATCTCTCTCCCTCCTCCCCTTGTACAGGGTGGTCCAAAAAAGACATTTTGCACAGTGATATGATGAAGTCTTTCCATAAAACTTCAACAGACACAAGGAATTTCTTTTGTATTCCACATAAAAATCCTTTGCTCCTCCTCATCCTTTGTAAGAATCCAAGAAAAAAAACCAGGAAATCGGTTCACTCAAAAAACCCCGACTTCCAAGGAACTTTATCTTCCACGTCATCACCACAATTCCTTCCGTCCTTCAAAAAAATATGTACTTCCGTTCCTTATGACAAATTTCGCGAACAAAATCTATTTTCTCCCAACCTAACTTCAACAATGTCGGAACTATGTTCATCCTCCTCACTCTTCCTTTCTTACCCACCCTGTACAATCCAAATCCAAATCCAATCCATACAGAACAGAATAGAAAAATACACATTTTGAATATATAAACCGAAAGAATATGCCATATGTTGACTCTCTCTCTCTCCTTTTCTAAATTCTCTTTTCGCTGTCCATATCTTCTTTAATACTTGTACTGCACATCCCTATCTGTATCATTCCAAAAAATCACTTGAAAAAACTTCAATTCAGTCTCAAAAAACTCCAGCTAAAAAGGCAAACGGTTACGTGATCGAGATGAAGCTTAAACATACCTATATACACTTCCGACACACACAGCCCAAAGAGAAAAAGAATTGGAATAGAGTAAGAGGAACACTACACACTATATAGATTTCAGTGTAACCTGCCATTCCCACACATACACACACACACCACCACCACCACCAGAGAGAGTGGAGAGAGAGGAACGCAGACATATTCGGAGTTAGGTTAAAAGGCGCAGTCATAGCCAAGAGCCTCAAATTCTCCAAACACCAAACTTACTCTCGTATAAGCCAAAACGCAAACGATCCTCAGCACCATGTACTCCCTGTGTATTAGCGTGTGGATGTGTATGTCATGCCATGGCTTGTTCAGACTCATGCACTACATACACTACTCTCTTGGTTTGTTCTTGGCGTTGCTCCTCTCCACTCAATCCTTCCCTTTCATACCGTAAGTTAAGGCTCACATCACACACATTTCTTCAACCAGACCCAGAAGAACGAAAACTCCACACACACACTAGTCATTGTACAAGCACAGAACCAACACTCCGAATCAGCTACACTGAGAGAAAAAAAGCCACTCCAAAGTATAATATGCATGAGCAGAGAGAGAGAGAGAGCGCTCTTCTATGTGTTCTACAACAACAAGAGAGGAGGAATATGAGGTCGTCCTCAAATTTATCATTCATTCTTTGTGTTCTGCGTGTGTGTGTGGCTGTCTGTCTATGCACATGGTTCTCCTTCCCAAACTCTACCCATACACTTAGAGAGAACAAATTGTAACAACATTGCTCATCACACACACCAATACCAATCTACCAAACAATCATTTACATGAAACCCTTCCAAAACCTTATTACCACTAGATGCGTAACATATCAGAGGGAAAAAAACATAATAATACAAATACGTGTTGACTATCTTGTTTGCCACAGCATTAATACAAAAACACACACTCACTCACTCCGACACTCACTGTCGTCGTTTCTCAAAACTTTCGATCGTCAAGGTACACAGTGTAATAAAGAGAATGGGGGGAGGGAGAGAGACCTCGATAGATTTATTTATTCTTAATTCAAAAAACCCAACGGTCTCGGCTAATAAAGAAAAAATCATGGTATATGGGGGAGGGACACACACACACAACTGTCCATCTATTCAATTCTCCATCCTACACATTATTGATAGCCACTGCCGCAACAAAAAAACAAGTAAATAAGGATAATTAAATAATGTTCATTTTCCCCATCTTGTTTATTTTTTTGCATTTTATTTTCTTCCATCCTTCAACTCCCGTCATTCTTCGTCATCAGGATCAAATGTATGTGTGTGTGAAATACTATATATAAAAAAACTATTTAGAAAAATATTTACTTGATCCCTTCCCAACTTGTCTCTCTCTTCACTGAAAGGGAACTTAACAAAATCACACACAATATCCTCATGTAATACACACTGCACCTTGTATAATAAACATATTAAATTCTCTCTTTACACAATCATGACAAAAAAGGTCTTCCTTTTCAGCCTCTCTCTCTTCTTCTTCCATTCTCAAACATCTTCAAAAAATGTTCTTCTAATCCAATTTCAGTAATACACACACACCACTCAACTCTGAGACGACATGCTCTGGCTTCTTTTTTTTAAAAAAAGTTTCTCCTTTGTTTGAATATATATACACCATCACCATCATTTTGATTTAGGAGACCAAGACGCCTGCGAATTTCACGCTTGTCAACGATCATAGCTAATCCGACAATGCTATTTGAAAAAACCTTTTTCCTGAAAGCACCGAGAGAGAGAGAAAAAAACAGGTTTTTCTTACAGCTACAAAAGCCAAATCGCAAAAACTTTCAACTTTTTTCACCCCTCCTCCTCCTCCCTCCCCTCAGTCTCTCATCATACCCACAGCACAGTAGAATAGTAGTACAGTGTAGCGTAGAGTTGAGCAAAGCACTTGTACTAAAAACAAGCTGCTATGTTGCTTCCTTTCATCTTCTTTTGCCTGTACACTCTACACACACATCCCAGCACATGACAGCCATATATGAAATGTGAATGAACTTCTTCCTCTCTCTCCCTCTCCTTTCCTCTCCCTCCCTCCCTCTTCCTCAACTTCTTCTCTTTCTCCTCTGCCTACTTAAATTACCTTAATTCAGTTCTTCACACTCGGAAACATGATTTAGACTTATGACCAGGATTCAATGTGAGTATTAAGATGTGATCTTCATCATCCATCCATTCTTCCAGAAGTCCTTCTCATTCTCTCACATGGAAACCAGCCATTCCAATTAAAAACCCAAAAACTTGAAACTACAAATAATTTGCTCAGACACCTCACACAAAATCCTCAACCAAAGTTATTTTAAATCCCCTCTCTCACACACACTCACAGATCATTCGGACTTGATTTTAAAAAATCCAGGCCTTCAAATTACTCGTGTCCCCCTCACTCCTCGGGTATTGCAGAAGCCAGGAAAACCAGCAGCCCCTCGTGTGTGTCGTTGTTGACGCCATTGTACAGACTCAACCATAGGGAAGAGGAGACTCTTTTTTGTGTGAGGACTCCTTGTAAACTTGTACAACAGCAACAGAGAGAGAGAAGGAGAAGAAAACCTGCTGCTCTAGCAACTAAAGCTTAAATAATCAGGTAGCGTGTGAGAAGAGGGTAGCTTCACCCAAAAATTTGACTTTGGACTCTGATCCAATGCAAAACTTCGTAGCCAGCTGACCATGCTAGAATAAACCACAGGATGGGATAATCGTTGAGGCATACACACACCCAACGCATAGTACGTAAGCACACTGCAAACATCCAGTGAATCCTCAAATCCACATTTGCCACACATGAACGTCCAATCATCAATGTCATTTAATTGCCCCTCTCGGGTCATCATCATCATCCTCTACAGACAAATGGAGTGTAAAAACCGGTCATTGTCAACCTATAATAAAAATAATTTTCTCCTCTCCCCTCTTTGTATCTCTCTTATTTATTATCATGACTCTGGCTGGAATTCAATTTAAAAAATACCACATTAAAACAGTATTTCATTTATAGTGTGTAAAAGTTTTCCTCTCTATCCTCAAGCCAGTTTTCTTTCATGATATTTATGCACCGTCTTAAACATTCAACATTTAAGACATTCTTTAAAAATCCTTACAAAAACATTTCTCATGACTCCGCCTGAAATTCAGAAGAAAAGTAGTACTCTCTACATTCATACATACAAAAAATCAGAATCAATAGCTCTTAGAGCCGTCACAGACGGAGTTAAGTTAACTCGGGTTAGGGAGAGAAGGGGAAGGGTAGCAGGTCATAAAAAACCTTTTTTACCTAGGGTTAGTCAAATGTCGTGTGTACGCAAAAGAGTTAAGTACCCAAACAAAATGACAAGGAGATGTGTGTGTGTGTGTCGTGGAAACATGTTTTTTAATTAATGAATTTGATAAAGCAAAATTCCA
>WJFB01003612.1:0-12631 GCA_009870185.1 Pygmarrhopalites habei | reverse complement strand
GTACAAATTGACATAAATATGATGCGAAATATATCTACTGTCCGTTTCCTGTCATTTCAAACACATATAAAATGTTAATTGCGGTTAATTGAACGAGTTTAGTGAACTGTTATTGTTGATCCTAAGATTGGAAAGAAGAACTACTACACACACAAATAAAATGTGAAGTTGCATTTTAAAATGAAGTTTATATTATGTATGAACTTTTTGGTGCATGAACGTGATGAAAAGTTGTTAGTTGTGGTTGGAAAACTGAATTGGAAGGAGAGTAGTATAGAGAGGACTGTGTATCCTTTACGCTATAGGATATAGCCGCTGAGGTGCATATTCTAAGGTGTCCCCCAAATTTCATCCTCTCTACCCCAAATTTCATCCTTTTCCCTACCCCAAATTTGGTGTAGTCAGGATCAAATTAGAGACAGTGTGCCAGACTGAAGTGTGTGTGACACTTGTCACAAGTACTGTAACTACCTGTAGTTTGAATTATCATTAAAAAAAACTTTGGCGCAAGCTACCCAGCTATAATGCAATGACATCCACGTGTTGAGACTGAAAAAACTTACATAATAATTAAAATAATCAAATTAATTAAGATTCCTCTTTTATTGTTCAAAAGCACAGTTTTCGCGGCACAAACTGTGTCCACCACCGTTATCAACGCGCGGCGCTGTTCTTGGTCTAATTGAGCGTGAGCGCACCTTCGTTGTCCCTGTGAATTTTGTACCGACCTCCCCTCACCCTACTCTCTCTCTCTCTCTTCTTTGCCACGTTCTTTTAATCTTACTAAAAATCTTTCTTCAATGTCCCTAACCCAAGTCAGCATATTTCTTGTCTCCTACTATTCCACCATTTCCTTCCACTGTGTCAGCCCATCCCTAATCCACGTGACCTTGTCCCCAAACTTTGTGAACCTTGCTCCACTCACATCAGACCTTGGCCTTTCCCCCGGTTGTTTTATCCAGTACAAAGAATACTCTCCCATTTTCAACTACAACCTCCTCCAAACGCCATCTATCATCAATTCCCTTCTGAGCCCTCCACACTTTACCCTTGCCAGTCGATACAGAAACAAAAGGGTACAGCATAATGTCCTCAATTCTCTCAAGTTTCTCCAATGCTACATCAACATCAATCTTCTTGACCCTTCCAATCCAAATTTTACGGAGGTCGCCTTCCGTGCTCCAGACAATATCCGTCCATTCTTTGTCATAAAAGATCCATCCCAAAAATTCACTGGTTGTCTCCAATTTGAAAGACTTTCTATCTACATTATCCCGCGAAAAACAAGTTTTACTATCGAACAACTTTCCAAAACATACCACGTTCTAGTCCCAACATTCCTTCTTTTATTCGACGTCGAAAACAACCAAAGCTCTTTTTATTCCCTTTCAAACCCCTCACGTGGTTTCCTCCTCAACCGACATCGCCTCGACGAAGTAGACGGACTTTTCCCTTTTAATTGTACCGGCAGTTGTTCCACTCAAATATGGCGCGCGCACAAGGAAGCTAAAACACGTGATCGAAATCAAAAAGTACCCATATCCCCGCATGGAGCTTCATACCGACGTATCCCCTACAAACTGGATGCGGGTGTATGGTCAGGAATTCAAAAATTGCGCTCTCCTCTCCACCGCACCAATCCACAAAACATCCTTAACGCCACCATTAATTATGTACTATTCGGGATGAATGCCACTTTGACCCCAAATACGACCCGGACAATCAATTTCTATCTCCAGAGGTCAGAGAACGGTCAACAAGAAGTTTTTGGAAAGGCGCAGCTGGCGCAGGACAACCGAAAAGACAAGTGGGTCACCACAGGGTCATCTTCTTACAAATTCATTACAAACTTGGATTCAATTGATGGGACGGCGCGCGGGTTTGAAATTTATGCCGCACCACTAGACACCCATGTTTGGGTGTGCCTCATCATTGCTTGGATTCTCACGGCCATTGTCAAGAGCGCGATGGAGGGGCGCGCGCGCAGGGGCAGCCAAAAGACCAAAACCAGCCCCTACATTTGTACATTTCTACACTCTTTTTACTGGCTCGGCCGCTCGCTGTGTGAGCAAGACGAGAGTGAGGCGCCATCCAGGGAGCTGCAACAGGACGAGAAGAATGGCGGGATGATTTTAAAAATATTTTATAATTTCACACTAATTTCCTGGTTGTTCCTGTCTCTTATTCTCGTGAATGGTTACAGAGGCATAGTAAAATCCGAGTACAGTATCCAATTTCCCTACAAAACATCCTGGCAGTATTTAGACGCGTTTATCAAAAACGGGGACAAAATTCCTATCCACTATGTTCAATCTGGAACCAAATGTCCTGAAGATGATCCAAGGTGCGCCAATTCTTACTTGAATGGATTTGGCCATTGCGCCCCCATGAATCATGTCCTACCCAATCGGATCGCTGTAATTTTACAGGAGCAAGCTACGGCGCAAACAGACGATTGTCGCCGGTGGTGCAGAGAGAAATACGATAGCGACATTCCTTTTGGGAGTACACACTGCAAGGAATACAAATCCTGCCGTTTGTACAATGAAAAGATGACTCAATTACAAAGATTTAGGTTGACCTGTACTAGCGAATTGGGGGATGTGGTTAGAAGGGGCGAGAAAATGGCCCTGGTGACTTTGACGAAAGATTTTGAATTTTATTGGAGTCTTGTTAAAGAAGAGGTGAGGATGAATCCATCATTGAGATTTGCGCACAACAGGAAAAGTGGGGATGGTTCGTACGAAGAAAGTCAAGGGTACAAGTTAAAGGATGGGTTGGATCCGTTTAGGCCCACCATGACTTATGGGAGGATAAGGGGTTTGATGGAAAGTGGGATTTATGGATTGTGGGAATGGTGGGAAGGGATAAGGTTTAGAAAGGAAGAAAAACGGCAGTGGAGTGGAAGTCAAAGTCGAATTGTGGAGGAGGAGAAGGATGAATTTGTAGAACCCTTTAAAGAACTATCCTTTCAAAATTCGGATGTGGGGATCACATTTCGGGTAGGAGGAGTGTGGGTGGGTGTGTGCGTCAAGGTGTTTGTTTTGGAAATTGGAACCGCCAGAGTTGTAGATGGCGCAGCATTTAGACTCACACACACAACATAGCCAGGCCACTATGAAAGAGAGACATGTGTTCGCTGTGAATTCACGCTGTAAATTTGTAGGCACACTGGCACACACACACTATTACTGTGGCACAAATATAAAGGAAGGGAAGTAAGTGTGACACACAGTTTGGTTTATAAGTCAGATATACAAATTCTGCAAAATTCTCCCAGTCCAAGGCCATGCGACGACAAAACAAGACTACACACACTTGAGCCATTCCACTTGACACTCTTGTATGTTGTGTGAGTTGGTTCAAAGTGCATAAAGATATTCCTCTATACATTCTTTATTCTCTCTCTCTCTCTGTTTCTCCTCTCTCTCTCTCACACACACACACATAGTAATTTACAATAATCAAAATCTACTTGACTATTTCACAGAGTGTAATTGAGACTGGTGGCTCCACAAGTTAACCCGGCACTCAAATTTTTTGGAGAAAAAAAGAATCACAGTGGCCAGTGCGAATTAATTGTTGTTGTCAATTGAGTTTGACCGTTTCCGGCCACAGTTTTGAAATTTCCGCTGTTACAAAACGGCTAACATTCCATTGTGTCTCGTAAATCTCGTAATATTTCTGTGTATTCTGTGAGCCAAGTGACTCTCTCTCTCTTTTTACAATAAGTTGACGATAACTGGTAAGATAGCAACGTGTTTGTTTGTTTGTACAGTGCAGCTCTCTCTCTCTCTCTTATTGTCAGTCGTCGTATGTGCAAACTCTTCACAGTCCTCAATCCACACACACACACACACACACACACACAAACACAAATATTCCTGTGTTGGCTTTCCAACTTCATTCTACATTCTTCGTCTGCCTTTCGGCAAGCTCAAAAAACTTCAAGCTTCGAAAACCGCAATATTATTCTTTCAATTATACGACATCGTGTGTTCACATCCACATTCGAGAGACCCTGAGCCGCACCACGCAAAGTTTTCAAAATGTGCTTCGTCCCCTCTAAAATGATCCAAGTTCCATGTACAATCACGTGATCCCTTGCACCATTTGTGATTTAATGAATGGTCGAATATAAAATAGTCAAGTGGTGATTTAATCAGGTATTTCAAAATCCTAGTCAAAAAATGTCCAGCATCAACCAGCAGGTCATTGGCCTGAGTGTAGTAGGGACGTTAAATGTTGCGCGGGATCTCAATATCAATATGAATCTCCCGCCACCACCCGACCTTCCTTCTTTTCCTCCAGTTGATCCACCAACTCCCCTTTTTTGTGGCCGGAAAAAATTGTTGGGAGATATCCAAGCCAAATTCAACGAAACACCTCAAAATGACCCCTCAAATCCCCCGCTGAACGTCCTGGAAAGTCACATGGTAGTTCTAGCCGGTTTGGGCGGCATTGGAAAATCCGAGACTGCTCGAAAAGTAGCTGAAGCTTTCAGTCTACAAAAATTTCCAATAACCCCGCCATCTTCTGATGACCCATCATCCCCTCCGACCTCTTACTGCATAGCCTGGATCCATTCATCCACATTCCAGTCAATTTGTGACTCTTTTCAAACTCTGGGTCATTCCTTTGGCCTTCAACATTTGGTAAAGTTCGAGACGGAAGAGGTAGCCCGTGGGATGATGGAATCCTTCGTACGAAGGATATATACTGCCCTGTCCGACAAAAACTGCCGTTCCCTCTTTATATTTGACAATGCAGAGAATTTGTCTAGTGTAACACAATTTTTACCAAAACAAGTGTACAAAATTCAACCCAAAGTTTTGGTCACAAGTCGTAGTGCAATTTGGGCTTCTCCAGGTGAATCTATTTGTACATTCAACTTAAAAGAAGGGCTGAGTGTGGAAGAGACTGTAGAATTTTTTGAAAAATATTTTAAATTAAAACCATTCTCCAATGTGAAAGAAAGTAAAGAACCACTAGTGAGGTCAATGAGAGTCGTACATGGACTTGTGGGTGGGTATCCACTAGCATTGACATTGGCTGCTGCATGGATCCATCAAAATAGTGGGGCTGGACTGAAGGATGGACTGGAGGATTATATTGGAGTCATGGAAGAGAGAATAAGGAGTCAGAAGGGAAGAGTCCAAGTGGAAGGGGAGGAGGTGAAGGGGTATCCTAGATTTTGTTTTAAAAAATTTAATTCAAACGACTTGAATCAAGTCTATCGTTGGGAAAAATTCGGGTATTTTTTTTAAAAAAAATGGTCCAGCCGGTTTTATTGAGGGAAATGGACTTTTTAAGGTTTTTTGGAAAATGGAGAATTAGCGGTAATAATAAGGAAATCCAGTACAAAAAGTTTTTGTCAAAAACCAAAATCCGCCGCTGGCTATGAAGAAAGCAAGGGTACAGGAAGGGTTTTTTCAAAAAAATTGTAAAAAGTACTTGGGTTGGTTTTTGAGAGACAAAACCCGAATTTTTTCTTTCTGACCTTTGTTTCAAAATTAATCTGTGGGACAATTGCCCGGGGTTTTTTCTTACAATAGAAAGTGGCAGTGGTTTATTTTTGGTGGGGATGTGTGGAAGTGTAGATAGATGCATGGGGAAGTGTGTGCGTGTGAGAGGTAGAGTGGAGGTGTGGGAGGGAAGGGAAGCTGTGAGTGGAGTACAGTCAACTTGGGTCGTCCCCCATGGGAAAGAGGAATTTCGTTTGCCAGGCTCAAAGCTACACATTAAATTACATTGTGTGGAAGTCTTTCTCATGGGGACCACCCAAGTTGACTGTACTCCACTTAGAGCTTCCCTTCTCATCCACACCTCCTCCACCCCTCCCTCACACCACCCTCCCACACACCCTTACCCCATACATTCATCTACACTTCCGCACATCCACACCCCACAATAAAACAACGTAGTCTAATCTCTTCCTATTGTATTCTAGTTCTGGAGATGGACTGGAGAATACTGACGACTGGCAGTCATTTACCAACCCCCACGGCTCTACCAACTACACCCTTATAATGGAAAACGTGTGGAGTGTCACACTAGATCGGATCCTCACACGTCCTAATGGCCCATCCGCCATAACATTCCTTAACCATCTCTCTTACATCCAGCCTTACCCTTACATGTCATTCTGGAAGTGTCTACACATATATTTCAAGGATCCTAGCCTCGCATCATCCGAATCCATCCCACGCCCCAAAATGCGTCAAATTCAACAAATCACTGTCCTCTTGGAACAATACTCTATGCTCACAATCCAAAACAAAACCGGGGATGGAGGAATTCACAATGCGAGTAATATCCTCATTCACAAAATTGTTCAGAAATCCGTACGGGACAAACTAGAAAAGGATGGCGAGGATATACAAAAAGTTCAAGCCATGCTAGTCAGTATGGCTAAATTCGTGGGTCAGTTAAAACATGAGAGGTACTGGGATATCTACGACTCTCTCCGACACACCCTGTACAAACCACTCAAGGAAATGGGATGGCCTGGAGATTCCGTCAAACTACTCAACTTCATGGGGATCAAGGAGGCATTGGGTACTTGGCCACCCACAGACTACGTTTTGAGGGAAGCAACCTCAGTTTTGGAGGACAAGAGAAAGGCGCAAAGTTTAAAAGAAGATGAATGGGTGAGAGAGAAATGGGCAAATTTACTGGGATGGATTTGGAAAGAACATTTCAAGAAGCCGAGTAAACTTGGAAATGAAAATTGGATGAAACCTTCAGAAATTTTGGACAATTCCAAAATTTTGGAGACTTGTGAAAACGTCCCATTTCAAAGGGTCACAGTGGGTCAGATGGCTTTGTTCATTTTGGGCGAGATGAGAAAGTAGAGCAAATGATATATTGAATGCGAATATTATTATAGCGAATGAATTTTGATACAAATTTATGGCGGGAAGACGTGAGGGTTTGGCGAGGAAGAATTTTTTGGAAATTTTTAAAGGACACTTTTTAAAAATTAACTAAATTGCCATTGTGTGATTATTTTAAATTTTTGTAAAGGGATAAGCCCGAGGAAGAAGGAAATGAATGGGAAATTCAAACCAATTTCGACTACATTGGGAATGAAATTTTGAAAATTATTTTCAATGGACTGACGGCAGTGAGAGACACATCTTTTCGAATTCCTCCTGTAAGAATGAATCAAAAAAAATTTATGTACAAAAAAAATAAATGATTTTTCTTATATTTTTGATACAAATTATTTTCAATGAATTTGCTTCCTTATTTTTTTTTGCTGTGTTATTTAATTTAATTTAATTTTTCAGGAAATCGCCTTGAAATTTGGAGTTGACCAAAAACTGTACTGGTTCAAAAATTGGGAATGCTACTTCCATGAATTGATACGTGAGCACAACAATGAACCTTGGGAACAGAGTTTGTTGCAAAAAATTTTGAGAGGACACATCGACAATTCCAGGTCACACATGGAAATCATTGGTGGAGTTAATTGGCTGGAGAAACAGTGGAATAATTTGTGTGGTACCATTACAGTGAGTTATTAAGTATAACTGAAGTTGTGTGAGATATTTTTTTGACGAAAAAAGGAATTAACAATAGTATACTTAAATGTGTTCAGTTAACAGATGAATAAGCAATTAACTGTGGATTGTTATTTTAAACAACTTGTTTAACAGGGAAATGATACACTCCTTGAGTGTTTCGTCAACGTGGGTGGTCTAGACTTGGTCACTTTTGCCTTGGAAAAAATTTTGGAACTAAAGGACGAGTTTATTGGGGTTACTTTTTCTGGTGGTAATTTTTTATGATTTAATTTTACGAAAAAGATTTAATTTAGCGTGTGTGTGTGCGTGCGTGTGTGTTTGTGGTAATAATGATGGTATGCTGACTTAATTTTTTTTGGCAGATGTGTTCCTTCAAACGACAGAAAAATACAGGAAAATCATGTTGAGACTGGTTGGCTGGGAAGGATTTTCCAAAGTTTTTCAGGCTCTGCTACCACAAGTTTTCAAAGCTGAGGATGTAAGGATAATTTTTACAGTACAACGGAATGATTTGGCACAAAACATGAATTTTGAAAAATTAGTCGATGGAGCAATCAAATTTTTTCAGATGGAAATGATTGATTTTTTTAGTACGGCTGTACTGCTGGAAAACAAAAACTTTGTGGTGAGTGACTAGTTCTATTTTACTTCGAATTTTGAACGAATGGTGGAAGTGTGTGTGAGGTACAGAGGAGGGGGTATGGGAGGGAAGGGAAACTGTGAGTGAAGTACAGTCTCCTTGGGTACTCCTCATGGGAAAGCCTTGGACTCCAAGTCTTGGAGCCAAGAAATTTAATGTGTAGCTTTTAAGCTTGAGGTACGAGGTTCCTGGTTTCACATGGGGAACGACCCGAGTTGACTGTACTTGACTCACAGCTTCCCTTCCCATCCACACCCTCCCACACACACACACACTTCCCTATGTACAGTGGTGGCCCTCAACAGACACCAAAATGTACATCTTGTAGGGCCACACACAAACCATATGGAGTCCCTAAGATGAATTTTATTCTATGCCCCTTCCGGGCGTTCAATGATTTGTGTGTGGCCCCGCAAGGAACATATTTCCGTGTCTATTGAGGGCCACCACTGTACTCAGCTGGAGCTCAAATATTCAGACGAACAATGAAACGGCCCAGCCATTCATGATTTTGTGTATGTAAACGTTCCGCAGATGTCGTCATAGAGTTGACCCGTATGGACAGTTTTCGGAGAATCCTGGAAAATTCTCCAGAATTTTGGGACTCTGTCATCCATGAACTGACTCGCCTCTCCTCTGCAAAATTTGAGGTTAATTTAATTAAACTTTTACAAAATATTAAGGAAGTCCCTTCTATTAAAAGTTTTGTTACATTTCCTTACAGGAGTCCCACCAAGACTGGTTTGGCTGGCAGACCCAGGATCGTCAACTCGGGTTGTGTGTGAAGGAAGGAGCGGGTCTTGTCTCGGATCCGAAGAGTACCTGCGTCCCAATCCAGTTAAGACTTCATTTCCAAGGACCAGGCGGAGGTTTCCCGGGTATAGTATTGTCTCCTAGTGACCTCCAGTATACTCTCACATTATTGGTCACATGCCTTGCCGTCACTCTGCCTCCAGAAGGAGGAGAGGGAAATTTTCAAAGATTGGACACCATTGGATCGTTGGTACAACCATTTTTGGACCGACTGAACAGGAGGGATCCAGAACGATTTTATTTTCCTTCGTAAATAAACTTTTTTTGACCATTCTTGAACCAAGAATCTTGATCGCTTTTCTTATTTGAATACCTCTTAAATTTTTTCAAAACATTTTGCACAGGATATTCGCCAAGCTTCCAAAATACTGTGTCATCCTTCAACAATTTTTTAACCAAATCCCATTCACAATACCATCGTCCAGGGATTCACAACCAAAAGAAAAGAGTATGGAAATTATAGAAGAAATGGCACAAAGATTTCTAAATCTAATCCTCATCGAAATGCGGAGACAAAATAAACCCTTCCCTGACATCGAATGGCAAAAATGTCAAGGTGGGTTGAACCAACATTTTATATTCACATTCGGATTTTTTTGCACAAGTCAAAAAAATATTTTTTTATTTCTAGAGAAAGAAATCCTCAAATTTTTCCTCCGTTTCGAGTGTGACGGTTGTGCCTGTGAAATCCGGGGTGTTCGATTCCGTTGCAAAACCTGTCCTGACTTTGACTTGTGCTCAAAATGCTGGAGAACCAAGGCGCATGATGTCAACCATGGATTCTTGACTGCCCCAGCACCAGAAAGTGAATGACTTTTCAATAAATATTTTCATATTTTGAAAATCTTGCTCACACTCGTAAGGCTAAATTTTTAAATTTTTTTCTCGAAATTGTTTCAGTGCTTGAGACATGGACTGATTGTGGAGAGAACGGTGAGGTGGCACCCGGGAGTTTGATTTTTGGAAAGGATGGGGCAGGGCGTTCAATTTTCATTGGGCGGGATGCCACAACTCACAATATGATTGGTTGGAGACAATTTTGGATTGGTGGTATTGTGGAAGGGCAGAGGCTCCTGTTTGGGGCTCGTGGGGGTCGAGCTGTCATCTCAGATCGTTTTCAGGTCAGAAACAAGATAATAAATTTCATTAATGAACTGACAGACCAAAAATTTTGATTTTTGACAGAACCATTCACACAACATTTTTTTCAAAAACAGCAAAATGAAGGTGGTTTGCAATTTTCTTCTTATTTAATTTCAGACACTGGTCCTGAACACAAGCACTATGAAATGGAAAAAATCCAAGAGAGGAGACATCCTTGAAAATGCTGTTCCAGGAGGATTCGACAGGTTTGAGAAACAGTGGATTTACATTGGCCGTGGGATTCATGAAGGTTATATGGTTTTTGGTAGGGTATGTCCATACAGAAAAGGACTGATCGTTCCCCTTGGAAGGGAAACAGTTTTGATTGAGAAGTATGAAATTCTTGTGAGGAGAACACCCACAGAAGGGCTAATTAAGGAAGAACCAATTTCTGGGGGTGGAGTGAACGTTCCTTCAGTTTCTGACAGATCTCGAACAAATGACACTGTAGAACAAGACAGTTGATAGCAGGGTTGGAAAAAACCCACTAAAACCCAGACCCAATAAAACCGAGTTTGCGTACCCTATAATTCGAAAAAACCCGGGTCCTTTAATTCTACGACCCAAAAAACCCAATAAAACCCTGGGTCTGGGTTTTTTCATTGGCACGGACCGGAGGCGTATTTACAAATGGTACATGACTACGGCACTTTTCTAAAAAAACCTTAGAAACTGAAAAATAGGTGGGAATGATGTTGATTTAAGTTGGGTTAGGTTAAAAAACACTGATGGTGCCGTAGTCATGTACCATTTGGAAATACGCACCAGTGTTGTTAACCTGGCTTCTTGGTCATTTGGATTTTTGGCTTTTTGGCTAACTACAATAATTGTTGGATGACGACAAGGAAGAGGGCAACTCCTTTGTGGCGGGTTATCCTTGATTTCAAAATTCCGTTGTATTTTTTGAATTCAAGGATAACCCGCCAAGGATAACGGAGGTGCCTTCTTCGTTGTCATCACCCAACTAGTGGATAATTGGCTTTTTCAGTTTTTTGGCTTTTGGGGTGTCTCCATCTCCTGTGTGTGAGTCACACCATGTGTCTCAAACATGCACAAATCATGTCCATATGTAAATTATGCATAGTTCAAATACCTGCATGTTGAGATATTCACATGCAGGTACTTTCGCCTTGGGCCTTAAACCGCCAAGGGACATTTTAATTCCATTCTATTTTTTAGAGTTTTTTTAACATAGGAAAATTGCTTGAGAGGCACAAAAAAGTGTCTCAAGGCTTTCGGTCTTATTCCCACTGAACAATTAAGCATCCTTTTGTAATTCAATAAAAACTGTGTACATTGTGTGTGCCAACTTTTAAGTTAAATAGAATACCTGCAATCTACAGGACAAATTCCCTGTTATTTTGTGTACGTCATATTAATTTATGTACGTAACATACTCCATTACATTTAGTTAATCACAATTATCAACCAAGCAAACTTCACAACCCTTTTCACCTGGCCTTGACACGGAACTGTCCCAAAAAGCAAAAAATCTACCCAAAAAAAGTCCAATGTAATATGGATAGCCAAAAGACCATTTAGCCTCTTAAGACTCAAACTGTTTGAGCAAAATTCTATTTTTTCTTCTTTTAAGAATACCATCTATAAAAAATCATATCGTGGAAATCCACAATTTATTTTGCAATTAATTTGTGAAAGCTCAAACAAGATTACTGAATAAAATTCTACAGTTAATTTCTTTTTGTAGTTGCGAAGAAATCTTCATGCTTTATTTTAACACCATTTACTCAGTTGGGAAGGACATTACTCAGATATTTCATCCTTAGGAGTTTATGATCAAATTCGATGAGGTAACTCATCCCTGTCGGCCTTCGACTCTCTTTCGTTTCATAGTCCACATTGAGATACACATAAGCTTGCCTTTTTGTCTGACTTACTTTGTCCACAACAACCCTTTCCATTTCCCCCTGCATCCGTCCATTTAAAGGATTTTGTGGGAAAACATTGTAGAATGGTAGATTGAATTGTGGTCGAAGAGCACCAGTCAGAAACCAACCTAATTGATCTCCATCCTGTTTTTCCAGTAGATTGTAAAATCCCTGGCTAGTAGTATTCATCTGGTAGGATTCTTCCATTTTCTCAACAAAAAAAATTTTTACTCATCATTTATTGTCATAATTTTAAATTACAACAGATCCTCCGCAAATTTAAAAGAGTGTGGGTTTTGGTGATACGAGATTTTCAGTGGACTCTTGATTGATTCCTGAAAAATTCTGTGACAAATTCAGATTTTTATGACTACCCTATACTTCCCATGGTTTTGTGTCAGGACATTCCTAGAAAATTCTGTTTGATAAAATGATTTTGACAAACTTTGATAATTTAAAGTACACCTTCATTTACATTCGTAGGGGACATGATAAAGCTGTCTACCAATCAGTGATAACAACAAAACGTGTACAAATAGCAGTCACGCACTTATACCTATATTTGGGTCCCAGGGACGTATATTTGACCCCCACTACTGGACATATATTTGGGTCCC
>WJFB01003611.1:0-12632 GCA_009870185.1 Pygmarrhopalites habei | reverse complement strand
TGGGACCAAAAGTGAATCAATTACCTTTTCCTTCGTCTACACTGGGATATCATTTTCAGGAAATAATTCGAAAAACTACAAGAGTTATTTCACTTTAAAGTAGTCTAGTTTACTTTGGTCCACCCTGTATACCCCTTCAAGCATTCAATTTTCATAAAACTTTCAGTCGTACTCTCCAGTCATTTCTACATTTACCCCAAACGAGAAGGAGCCAATTTTTTGGACCATATTTAACAGACCTCGGGGTCGTGTCAATAAGATATGGAAGTGTAGTTAAAAATTTTGAATTCCAAATAGACATGGGGGACTCAAAAACTTTTTAGACTCTCACATTATTGGGTCATGGTTAAACCCACAATTAAACTTCACGTTGCCCCACAAGCGAAGTGACAAACATGGAAACTTGTGTAGAATATCCTGGATCATCCTCCGGTGTGGATATAATAAGTAATATTATTATGGTATATATAGATACAAATGGAAAAGCGTTCGTTGCTGAAATATTGTTTCTCGTTCTATCCTCTTCTGTACCCTACTATTAGAATATATCATATGTCTATCTATTTGTTATCAGTCCTACGTTCACTAGTCATTGCATTTTACAAGATGATGCAAGTGAGCCTTTCATGACTTTTTTTCTAAAATTATGTTTTTGAAATCTAGTGTGGCATCTAAATTAGGTACTGAATTTTTCATACTTTCACATTTTTCCCCTTGTTTCCATCGATTTTTTAGCGACCTGTGAAATGTTAGGCGAATACTGATATGTTTTTTTTTTCGTTTACAATTTAGACTTATGTATGTAATGTGTAACGTACAATAGGAGTACCACCACATCATTACAATAATACGACAAAGAGCTCTTTCTACGTATTATAAATTTTGTATATATGTTACGCACTAGTTTCACAGCACACACGCACACATACTTATGTAGACACAGTACATTACCTCTCGCGGTAGCTCTAGTACATGTATGTGCTGGATCAGTAATGATGGACGAAAGAAGATCTACTTGCCACCAATCCTCATAATTTTGGCAGCTTCAACTTTTTTGAGAACAAGTGAGTCCATAGAATGGTGTCGATTGAGAAGCGTGTCTTTTTCGTGTACAAGTAAATTGACGCAGGAGGAGGATTTCCGCAGATTTTTTTCCTCCTCCTCCGCATAACCCAATTTGTAAAGAATTTCATCTATTTTGTCTGCGTAGTCCATGTGTCCGGTAACAATAGAGCTCAAATCCACCTTCAGGAACAAACAAATAAACACATTTTGTGTTACAAAACAGGCAGGGGTACATACTCATATAACATGACAAGAAAAAAAAGCAAAATGAGAATACTTTAGAATGTAGTCATCCTATCAAACACTCATGTAGTAAATAAATTTGTCACATGTAAAAATACACAAAAGAATCATTCCCTATCCTTGTCCGAGCATTGCTCGCTTGACAAGCAAGATTTTCCATGCATGGACAATTTTACATATTGATAAATCACATGTTATGAATTAAATTATGTGAAAAAAATGAAAAGTTAGTACGTTATGCATTCGAGGGTGAGTCCAAGTTACTGTCTCCAAACCAGCAATCCTAAATTCAGAAAACGTGCCATTTTTCACTTCCATATAACATACGTAGTCCAACAACTACTACCGTAGATTTAAAAAATAAGATTTGGAATTGGTATATAGTTTCAGTTGCCTCACCTGTAGTGTCCCGTTGTTCCTCTGAAAATAAAATGAAGTGGTCATAGAATCAGGAAAAAATTGCAATATTAAAAATTAATGCCATCAGAGGTCGACAAATTCCTCATGAAAAATAAGTATAACATGCTATATACACATTGAATTATCTCACCTGTACAGAAATTTGAGGAGCCAATCGGCGGAGCAATATCCATTGACAATATTACCAGCAACGACTCGGCTGAGATTACTCCAATTGCTAGCTCGACCACTCACTGTCCAAAAAACATTTCAAATTAATTTTGCAGACAAAAGTACAGAGTCAACTCCGTATTCTCTCAACTACTTCTTTGCTCCGTAATATTACACACGTAATGGAGAAAGCATGTTGTACACAAACTTTGACAGCGGAAGGCCTTCCCTGTCAAAGTTTGTTCACACAGGGAGAAAGTCTTTCTTTAGAAAAACTTTCTTCTGGAACAAAGTGTTCAAAAGATTTGTATTTTTCATATATGTACTCGTCAAATTGAAAATTTACAGGCAGCTGACTTATTTACAAAGTTAGTGTTGTCATTTCGTGACAGCCTTCAATTTAGTAAATAATAAATGGACAATAGTCATCAAAACTTATTGTACCACTATATTAATATCAACTCAAAGAGAGAAAATGGAGCTGGAATGTAGAACGAAGAAGTAGAGCTACTTATGGAATTAAATTAATACCGGGTGCTCCCAACATTACTGCGTCCAGTACAATTCCCTCCGAGCCTTTTCTTTGACTAAGTTCCTGCACAAACATACACACGAATGTACAGAATTGGATTATGTAAGAAGCATTTGTACTGGTTGTGGTAAAATTGAAACAAGATAAACAGAGGAAACGCATTTAAAAGAATTGTCCTTTACCATGAGACAATAGAACACGACCCTGGCCCCCAGCGAGACACCAATGAGTGTTACAGGACGATTGCCATGCCTAAATTACACACACATAAAAAGACTTTTAAGGGAAAATGTTCGCATATGTATCACCATCATAAAATAAACATAGACACTGTGTGTGCGATCCACACACAGTATGTATGTTGTATATCTTTCGTTAATGTGTATTTATAAAAGAAAGTCTCCTGCCTTCTCGAAAGGAGGACATCAGCAAGAGTCCGGCCGATCTGTGCCGATCGCCGACAACACACACCCCAACTAAACATTAGAAATTACATTATGAATCATCATTCACAGTGGCAATATTATTTTACTGAACATTTGTTACTAAGAACATGACGTTGAAGCATAAAAATGAAGAAGTTATATGATAAAATTCCTTACGGGTTGTCCAAGACGGAGGCCAAAGTCAGCAGGGACGCTGGCCAGGCGATGGCCGAAATCAAGCCTGTATTTTTTCGAATAAAAACAACAAAAATTTCTAGATCATTATCTCTCTGAAATTGTACTAAAACTTAATATGGAACACATGTACTTGTAATGACAATTTTGTTTTCCAAGATACTGGTAAATAGAGACGACTCAAGTCATATGAATTTTTTTATTTACCCGACAGAATTGTAAGTTTTAGTGCCTCTTGTGCAGCCATTGAGACAGCGAAGCTTAGCAAGTAGTCCATTGCTCTACCCAATTCCAATAAATACTGAGACTCGTACCTACATTAATTGAATCATTTTTAAACATATTATTACAGTAGTAGAATAATGTTTTAATGACAAGTCCACAAGTTGATTAATTAATTGTCCAAATAAAATTGACTGAAATTGTATGCAAGTTTGACTGATTTATTCTTACATGAGACAGTACTGCTCCTGAGAAATTTTCAAATTTTTCCAAGGGACCCAAAAACCTGTATCACCGGACTCTTCACTCAACCAACCAGAAACAGCAATAGCAACATGTAGATTCTTCGATCTACTCTTCCTCAGTGGTTTGAATGCAAACTCTTCCACATCACCAACTCTTTTTTGCATTTTGAAACCTGAAAGCCCAGCGCCTGCAACACCAAATAATGACCCTATGACTGCGGCTCCAGCCGTTGACCTACAACGGAAGGAAAGAGAATAGTTAGCTAACAGTCTTTCTCCCAAATTCACTGGTTTTCTATATGCAGACAATTTTGGAAACCATGAAAAGACCGTACCCCAATGCTGCTGCAGTGGCCCCTCCTAACACACTCCCCACTCCAGCTCCTAAAAAATGGACAATAAACATAAGAAATAGTCTTTCATTTCCCAGAACTCAAAAAGACGCATTTCATAAATTAGGCAGTACATACCAATTAGCGGTGCGGCCAAACCTCCTGCAAAAATAAATAAAAGAATATCCATTAATATTAAGACGTTTGATAGTATACTACCTGTACAATATAGTTTATACTGTTTTACAAAGTTGTAAAACAAGTATGTAAAGAAATTCGTTTGATTCATTGATACATTATTATATGCTGTAATCCTTTGTAATTTATTTTATCAAATATTTCACCTGTAAGCCCAAGAATTGCTCCACCTCCCAGAGTAGCTAAACCTAAAATTTTTTGATAGTTTTACATGTGAGTAAAATATAATATGAATCATGTTTTGTATCTACCATTCCTATCTACTACATTAAAAAAAATTAATATCGTTTATGACAAAGTACAATCACAAATGCTCTAGCTCTAGTATATTACATATATATACAAGAGCATTTGCAATCTCACACATTACTCCAATGAAAATAATTCTACATGCAAAGGGAAAATTTTCTATAGCCTTACAAAATAAAACCATAATTAAACATCCAACCAATTCTTACCCACGAGTGCATAGCGCTGTAAAAAAAATAACGGGTTCAGTGAAAGTCTGTCATTGTAAAAAGAATTATACTTCACATAAGTAATAGTGATTGTCTGTCACGGCTCATGACGAGAAATTTACAATTTCAAAACGACAGTACATTTGGTGACACTTACTTTGATTTTACGATTCCGTTGCCTTTTGACATTCTCTTTTATTTCATCACTGCAAGAAAAGCAATGAAATGACTCTCAATATACTAAAAGCAATGCCACAATAGCAAACGGACTGAAAAAACACACACGCCGTATATTTCCCAGATCAAACAAAAAGATATTTACGAGTAGTACATACTCAGTTTTTGTAGCCTTTTCTTCTGTGAGAAATTTGACAGCTGACTCTTCCATCATCTCAACCAGTGACCAGGAAATGTTCAAATACTTGGAGACACCAAGAATCAAAGCTCTTGTCCTTGAATCATACTTTCCTATAACGTAAAAGAAAATAAGTACTTATATTCTATAACATAGTGTATAACTTATGTAAAAGACATTACACCCAAATGGACAACGTATCTATAATGTATTGGACGGGTGTACACAAATGCCATTTTTACCCGATGCAACTCCTTTTTTTGCAGCAGAATACAATATCAAAATAATATTTAGTTCCAACAAATCATCAATCAAAGATGACTATTACTGGTATATGATTATATTTGACCGTCTCGAAATTGAAATGATGTTTCAAATTGAAAAACTTACCACTTCGCACAGCATGGTATACGAGATCTTTGACGATGAGGAATGTAAATGCGTGTCCTTCTTTTCTGACTAGGTCAACATACACCTTAATAACGAAAAATAACTGATGAGTCATCTAAATACAGCCAAATGCTATTAAATATTTATCGTATGATGAAAAACAATAAAGGTGCAGAGAACTTGTAGTACCTGCACCAATGAAGGTTCAAAATAAGGGCCCTCTCCGCGAAATAGGGCCAACATGACCTGGTCACTATGAGTCGGCAAATCCAAATGATGTCGAACTAGCATAATAATAAGAATAAACATAATGAGTAAATATAATTTATTCTATACCCTTTTGAAATTAGTAAGTATTTACCACTTCGTATGAGCTTCTCCGAAAAATCATGATGAGCTGGGTCTTCCGAGTAGAGTTGTTTCAGTGCGAGCTACATGCAAGAATTAATTTATTATTATTCAAGACACCCATTCTGTTGTATATAGTATTTAATTGATAAAAAATAGTATCTCACCGAACAAAGAGCTGCATAACTATATTTTGCTGCGTCTGTAAATAGACTTTCAGGCGAGATCGTTTCTAAAATAAAAACAATTAGTCAAATACTTATTTTAAAATGTTCAAACAGTTTTGTGCTATGTAGCTAAAATAATTTGACAAATTAAAAACTCTTACTGTGAGCTTCCAAATTGCTATTGACATCTGCCAACGGTGGATCGGACATTGTGAATGGAAAATCGAACAAATGAACCGATTTTCATGAGAGGTAATGTAATTGACACACGGTAATTATTCAAAAAATCAACTACTAAATGTTTTAAGAGTCGTAAAAATGAGACAAAACTATTATGTAACACTCTGACATTCTGTGTAGAATATTATTATTCTTATGATCGCTGCTCTGCTGAAAGTCAAGAATAATAATAATTTTTTGTGTCACAGTCCCTCTCAGATACGAATACGTATTTTTACAGAATACAGATGAATATGAATGCAGTCAGTTGGAATGGCAAAATAAGTAAAAGGGAACTGAGGAGTAGAAAACTGAGGAAAAATAATAATAATTAACTTTTTATACGTGGACTACGCAGTCCATTTTGGGAACTTACTCTCCGAGCAAGTGAGTGAGAGACTGAGGAAGAAAGGCCTTGGAAGATTCACTGTGGGCCATTATACGCAGCCTCAACAGAGACAGTATGCCATATCCTTGTCTATAAAATATAAAGACCTGATAGTCAATTAATAATGTATTTTCCAAAAATCTGACACTGTCTGTCTAATAATTCAAAGCATTTCTCCAAACTTTCACTCTTTGCTTTCTCCATGTAACCTTAAAAGATTGTCTTTGTAAATAAACAATGGCTTTCGAACAGGTTGACAATGATGATACTTTCCCTACATAATAAATGTGTTAATTAAATTAATTAATATGTATACAAATTTCACCAAAAACCATCATTTTTCATGAAACATTATTATTGCATTGAAGGGGAAAGCTTTCTTCATAATTTCTAAGATCATCCTTTGAATCGTAAAGTATTTTTTTTCTAGTAGTGGTATTATAGTACATCTCTTAATTGAATTAATTAAAATGTAATGCATATTACTGTCCCATGTAACACACTATTATGTAAGACACATTTATTATTATTTAATGACAGATGAAAGTTTCAGCAGTGAATTATTGTAATTCTTTGCGGTTTACTTCTGGTGCGAACTTCGAAGTTGGTCTTAGAAACTTTTTTAGATATTTTTTTACTAAATTTTCAATTTCCAAACTGTCATACATATGTGACAATTGTGCATGCATTTTGTTCGACAACTAGTAGAAATAGTATAATAGTGAGAATGAAACGGAGATATGATGATACGTCAAACAACATTGTGAACAACCACAGTAAGTCATTTTAAATTTCAACCAAAATCTTTTTAACCCCACTATTTATTTATTTTTACAAAGGAAAGATTGTAGAGTGAAATAATAATAAGTATGCTTTTTATCTATTTGTTTCAAAATAGTGACCATGTATCAAACGAACAATAATCCCGTAATAGAAAGAACAACGAAAGTGAAACATGAGGACAAACAGTTGTCCCGGGAGGCAATGCGAAACTACTTAAAGGAGAGAAAAGATATGACTTTAATCATTCTACATGCTAAAGTTGCCCAGAAATCTTATGGAAATGAAAAGAGATTCTTTTGTCCTCCTCCGTGCATTTACCTTGTGGGGGAGGGATGGGACAAGAAACGAGATGAGCTTATAGCTAGTGGAGAGACTGAACAAGGAGCTCAGTTGTGCGCCTTTATCGGGATTGGAAATTCTGATCAGGACATGCAACCGCTTGATCTCAATGGAAAGAATTATTGTGCAGCAAAAACTTTGTACATTTCAGACTCTGACAAGAGAAAACATTTTATGTTGTCCGTCAAAATGTTCTATGGAAATGGACAGGAAGTTGGTGTCTTTCGTGAGTAACAAAAAATTTCATTTTACTTTATTTCTTACTTACTATTACACATTTATATTTTTCATCACTTGATTGGGGATTTTAACTTTTTTTCTCCAGAAAGTAAACGAATTAAAGTAATCTCAAAACCGTCCAAGAAGAAACAGTCATTAAAAAATGCAGATCTATGTATTGCAAGTGGAACGAAAGTAGCCTTATTTAATAGACTGCGGTCCCAAACCGTGAGTACTCGCTACCTTCATGTTGAAGATAATAATTTCCATGCTTCGTCAACACAGTGGGGAGCCTTCACTATTCATCTTCTTGATGATAGCGACGACGAGTCAGAATCTGAGGAATTTTGTACCCGTGATGGTTACATTCATTATGGATCCACCATAAAATTAGTTTGTAGTGTCACTGGGTTAGCCCTTCCACGACTTGTGATTCGGAAAGTGAGATGATAACACACTGTTTTTTTTGTACATACAGTAGTATTTAACAAAATTATGGAATAACATATTGTCGTATTGTAATTCTTCTAGGTTGACAAGCAAATGGCACTTGTAGAAGCAGATGATCCTGTGTCACAGCTTCACAAATGTGCCTTCTTTTTGAAAGATACGGATCACATGTACTTGTGTCTTGCTCATGAAAAAATTGTAAGATTTTTTTTATAACAACAAATTTCTGTAGGCTTACACTATTTATAGTACTTATTAACTATTATTATGATTGAATTGCAATCTCTCTTTTCGACTTTTCAGTATAGAATATTATTATTTTCTTTTAACAGATTCAGTTCAAAGCCATTCCAGCACCCAAGGAAGCCAACAAAGAAGTCATCAGTGATGGAGCTGCTTGGACAATTATTAGTACGGACAAAGCAGAGTATAAATTTTTCGAGGGGATGGGACCTATTAACAATCCAATTACACCTGTACCAATTGTTCATGAATTGAATATCAATGGAGGAGGGGATGTGACAATGATAGAACTGAATGGAGAGAATTTCGGACCCACTCTCAAAGTATGGCTTGGAGATGTTGAATCTGAAACAATGTATCGTTGCCAAGAGACTATCCTGTGTGTTGTTCCAGACATTTCCTACTTTCATGAAGGTTGGCAGTGGGTTCGTGTCCCAACACAAGTCCCTATCACCCTAGTACGGGATGATGGTATCATTTTTGCTACAGGAGTTACTTTTACTTACACACCGGAACCTGGTCCTCATAATAGATGTCCCAAAATTGATCAATTAATGAGTCGATCACCCAGAAGTAACAATAATAATAATAACATTTTAGATTCTAGAGAAGCACACAGTTCTATGAATAATCGGATGGGCACCACGTATACCTGTAGTTTGACTAAACATGAACACATTTAAAATGCGTTCTCACAATTAAATTTCCAAAAGGTGTAATGTGCACCTGTGTGTAGTCTGAACACAAAATGAAGATTATACACAGAGTAACAATGTTTTATTTTTTTAAGTTTCAATTTCAATCACGACCACGCTTCAGTTTTAACGAATTAGATTATATTTTATGACGAAAAAATACGGATGTACTACAACATATACTACCTACTGTATCCTAGTAGGAAATTCCAATTAGGAATGTAAATAATATTTATGTAGTAGTTAAAAGATTTATATTTACAAAGATATAGCTTAATGATAAGTCTACTATTATCCTTTCATGATTTTATACAAGATGATGATTCTCCATAAATGATATAATACCGTAAGTAACCTTAATCTTTGCCTTAGCGTGATCAAATTTTTTCATATAGCTTATGAATCTAATGTACTATGAATCTTATTCAACAATGGATCTAACAAATAAATATGTATTTTGTATTGTAGTATAAACTGCCAATAGTATACTATAGACTAGATAGCCCAATGAAAGTATTTAAGGGTTTTCACTGTTTTTTCTATTATATGTATATCTTTCAAATTGTTTCAAATATGTAGTCGCCAGTCTGTAGAATGACTACTTCGTTTAACTATGTCAGAGATTTACGTTAAGGGAAATTCTAATATTCTATAGATTGTTCTCACAGGACAATATTCAAAGAAGATTCAAAAATATATATTCCATGTACAAGAAAGAAAAACTTCCTTGAGAGTATTATTATGTAATTGACATGCCGACTCGGCATTCTTGAATAATGATGATAATAAAGTTGAAAGGTAAAATTTAAATGGAAATTAAGACAACGTTATCATTTTTATTCAAACTCAAAAATGTTTTAAAAGTAACTTTTGTCGTGTTTACTTCCTTGTTTGTCTCTTTTTCTTTCCGGCATCTCTTGCTTTAGCAGCTTCCTCTGGATTTTCTGCAGCCTCCTTTGCTCTCTTTGCCCGAATTCCTACCAATCTAGCGTCAGCTCTTGCCTTACGGAGGGCAGAGAATGCTGAAAAGTCCTTCTCTTCATCCGTGATAGCACGAGCCTTCTCTCTTCGTACGGGTTGTCTAATAGGCAAAATTTCTCCACTAAGTTGAGAAGCAACCTTCACTTCTTCAGCCTGAAAAAAAAGAAGGGAAAAAATACAAATAGAGAAAGATTAGTTGGACAGTATAAAATGTACATAAATAATATTCATGCGTAAATATTTCATAATCAAAAATCAAAATGACAAAAAGTACAGTAAAATAAGGTTATTAATACTTACAGTAGAATCACCCTTCCATGGTTTCTTAGAATTAAGAGGGAAGAGAATGAGTTTAGAACGATATTCCTTGAGGCGTTGAACATTTTGCTGTAATCCTTCCAATGACCGATTTTTACGTCGATGGTCAACTGCAATTCCAATAGTTCTAGCAAAGCTCCGACTAAGTCCAGCTCTTTTGACTTCTTCCAAAGTGAATCCACGACCTGCTCGAACTTTTGTATGATATTTCACAGTTGGGCATCGGACGATGGGTCTAACTGGACCAGCTGCTGGTCGTGGTGCAATGGACCGGGCTTTCTTCAATCTCCTTACATGTCGTCTCTTCTTCCGGGCAGGCTGGTTGAACCAAGTTTTCACATACTTTTGCCAATCCTTATGAAAGTGCCCATTCGGTATGACGTTGTTGCCCTTTCCCATCTTGCCTGTAACACAAACAAATCAGACCATAATGTCAGTCAACCGCAAAATAGTCTCCGGACAATTTACGAAATTAAATCGCAGTGAAATTTACCAAGATTTAATCCAAAATTCTAAAAATATTCTACAACCAGCACGCTGAAGTTTATCCGGCAATGAAAAAGACGACTGAAGCGCCAGAACAGCGGCCACATATGAAATTCATATGACATAGAAATTTTCATGCTCAATGATTGTCAATCTGAAATTTTTTTTTATTCCATGCAATATGGCCCATATAATATTTTTATTACATACATGAGGTCAAGTGGTCTTCTTTAATGAGACCTTACAAGAATAAGCACCAATTCTATCAATATTTTTTTTTATGTTAGCCGTGTCAAGCTCTTTACCCCCCAATAAGGAAGTTGAGATTGAGAGGAGAAACTTCATATTGTCCGAGATGGTTCCAAGTACTGGAGACCCAATGTCATGATTAAACTTTTTGTAAGGTTGAAAAAGTGGAATAATATTTTTTCTAAATACTAAATTTTTCTCGTAATTTAGGGCATCCCCTCGTATCCGTTTCACTTTGTATCCTGCATCATGGAGGAATGCAATGTATTTGTCCGGATTATAGACAAAATCGATTCGTCTCTTCAAAAAACTTTGTTGTAATAATTCCAGGTTGGCATCTTCACAGGAGACATTCGGGTAATGGTCAATAAAAGTTTGAATAATGTCTTGTCTTGGTAATCGTGGAGTCCTGTACCGGGGTAGTGTAGGAGACTCCTGTCCATCATGCAAATCTTTTGACACTTGTTGAAACATTGTCTTGACTTCATTTGATGCATCCTTTATACGAGTGGAATATTTGAATCCTGGAATTAGATACAAAATCAATTAAATAGGTATGATATGTTTGATCATAATTATCGTCATCAAGTATTTACAATACTTAATATAAATATTCACCTGAACCGTGTTGATCTCCAAATTCACTAATACCATGCTGTACATTTCTTGCATTGGGTAAATGATCTTGATCACAGATTGTGGCAGACTCTACTTCATGTTGAATGACGGTTTGACGATAGCGAATAAATGAAACCCAATCTTCCAGTACAAATAATTTGCACCACTCTGAGTCCTCATCCATGTCCAATTCTCTTTCATCAATGATTTGGTTGACCAATTTTGCAAATTGTGATTGATACCTTTCCGTCGTGTCATCCAAACCAAATAGCATTTTCAAAACGACAATGATAATTGGTACAATACAAAGTTCAGGCAAGAATTTTTTGTGAAGTATTCTCAGTTTCAAATTCTTGTTTGAACCTTTCTCATCTACTTGGAATCCTTTGTTTACTTGCCTCACCAGTGATGTAAATTCATCTTTAGAGAAAAAAGATTAATTATTTTTAATGCAACTTTTACTGTGAATTGAGCAAAAAGCTAAGGATTGAATAATGAATTTATAATACAAGTTGAAGATTATGTATCCGAAACTTACTAGGCAAGACTAAATCCTCAGTGAATTTTGAGAAGAAATCATCAAATTTTGGATACGGAAAGTCTTTTATATTTAAGTAGAGAAGGAACATGTCTATTGCGGGGGCTGCTGAGCATATGTTAAAGGATGTCACAAATGGGCTGCATAAATTAGTACAAGTTAAATTTAATCGACGCAAGTCGACAGGGTTGAGCAGGGCTCCAATATTGGTCACCTTCAGTGTTCCCTCTGAAAACATTCTGTAAATATAGAAACAAAATAATTTGTCATATAAAAGTGAAACTAAGGCACGTTATGAAGGACATATACACAGTAATACAAAATATCAATTTTTGAGGAAAAAAATTATATTGATTCTCCT
>WJFB01003610.1:0-12632 GCA_009870185.1 Pygmarrhopalites habei | reverse complement strand
CCCACGTGACAGAAAAGTATTATTTCTGTCTCACACTTGTGTGACAGAAACTCTTTTTTTGTCGTTCTCCACAACTCTCCGCTCCTTTTTGGTCGTTCGATTTAATTTTTGTACGGGGAGCATATTCAGAGTGGCTCTTTAACCCTTTTTTTACCTGCAGCACACAGTTGATAGTAAGGTCGGATCAAAAATTCTAAAAATAAAGGGCCCTCGTTCGTGAAAGACTGTATAATATATTTTTTGTACATGATTAAGTCTGAGTATGAGATTAAATTGAAAATGACGGTAGTGATTAAGAGCAATTTTGTCTGAGTATTATCAAATACATTCTTTGATGTAAGTCTTTTGGCCTGACGGCGAAAATTTGATTTTAACATTTGGTAAATGGCAAGCACTAAATAAAACGAGATTTTCGGCTGACGGCGAAAAATTCCTTCTTGACATTCAAAATAGAAGGAGATAGCTGACAGTATTATTAATGATGATGTCAATCAACTTGAGACACTCGTGCTCATCCACCTTGAACAAACCTCCAACATTCACCTGGAGAGGTCGTAAAGCTCGAATTGCGCGCCGCAGTTCTCCAGGTGAATTTCCTTTATAAATGTTACAACGTGAACTAGCTTCCGCAAGAAAAGCCTTTGCAGTCCGGTGAAAATTCCCCAAATTTCGAAATAGCATGTAACACCAACCGGACAACCAGACAGAACAAACAATGATAAACACAGCGAAGATGAAGTCTTCTGAGTTCCCTGAATTTGTTCTAATGATAGTACAGTTGACTAAGACAATCACAATGACGGCACTCCACTCCACTAGTGGGAAAAGAAAAGGATTCATGAATTCCAGGACGAGGATCAGAATGAGTCTCATTTCTCGGTACAGCCTTAACATCTCCACCAACTCCCAATTAATTCGATTCCTTTGTCGAAATAAAAAAGAAAGAGAACAAAAATAGAACTTGATTTCGAATAATTATTTTGAAATGAAAAATGAATTTATGCTATAATATGGATTGCTATTTATCTTCAATATTAATGAATGCGTACATTTCCAAATGCATGAAGAATTGCTGGCCAACAAGAGAGAATCCATGGAAAACGAATGCGTAGAATAGAGTAAACAGCATTTGAGTGAAAGCTGTTGTGTCCAGGAAGTTGAAAATCCACCGGGTGAAAAATCCGCAAGATGGCATATTCCATTCTTCATCCGAGTTGACACAAAATGGATAGGAGAGAAGGTAGAATGTCCCCTCAATGTAGTTTACCAACCAGGAAAAGAAAGGAAAGAGAAGGGGGACGGCCATCATCAAACCCAAAGATATTATTATTGCCAGCCAATGGTACGACGGCACAGCTTCCAGGGTCAATTGATCACTCAAGTGTTTTCCTGTATTAATGAAGAATTATGACTCAGAATCATTCATTCTATATTATTAAAAAATTTCAATTCAAAAGAGAAGTCTGGTGGAAACTCCTACAGGAATTTATTAGCAACTCTGTTGAAATTTCCAATACCGTAAGTAGGTCAAAATACTCAAAATAGTGATCCGAATGAAATGAGCCGGTCTCGTCTTGTCTCAGTGAGACATGAGACGAGACCGAGACGAGACGAACCAAATCTCGCCTCGAGTCCACTGTACCCCGTCTCATTTGAGACGAGAGGAGGCCGGCTCGTCTCGAGACCTCTCACTAGGGAAATTTTTAAAAAATTCACACCAATCTTTCCAAAAAACATGGTTTTTTGTAGATTTTTGGGAATGTTTATTATCCAAAAGTGTGAGTTTCATATGCAATATTGGTCAATTATAGTATTATATGTAAGGGTGAAACGAAGATCATCATCCATTCAGGAATTGGTTGAATTTATTTTGAAATGATTGGACGCCGCTCAACGAAGGGGAGGAGCTTCAAAGCCTTTGAATCTCAAAGTCCCCCTTGTGTGTGTGTGTCTAAGGTTTTATTTTTTAAAATTAAATTAATCTCAGTTAAGTTATCCTCATCACTTTAAATGTGGGCTGACGTTATTAGTTGTGTGTGTGCTACAAAATTTTGATGTGGATCAATTGTGTCTTTCTTATTTAATTTATCTGTGTCCACCTTTGAATCTTAGTACAAAATCTTCACATCGTAGGTTCTGTTAAATGTCTTGATAAAATTTCTGGATCATTTTGATAATGAAAGTAGAATTTGTGTTCTTCATATTTTAGAGTCCGTCCTGAAACTCTTCTTCCAAAGTTAAATGATAATGATTTATTATGTTGGATCTTTGAATCTCTTTCAAAGACTTTTTTAAAAATACAATTCGGTGTTTAAATGATTTTCTTTCACGGTCAGTTGTCTTCAATCTTCACCATCTACTCACGTTTTAGGAATATGAAGTAAGATTTAACCTGTAACTCAACTGTGACTGTCATGTAAATTAGATATGAAACACAAAAATCAATAAAATCGACGATGTGGAGATTTTGTTCTAAGATTCAAAGGTGGACAGAATGAAGGCAAAATAGAAACAATTGATTCACATTAAAATTTTGTAGAACCAGGGCCGGCGCGTCAAAAATTACTTTGAGTCCCGGCCGGGGGCATTTTCAAAATTTCCTGGCCCCTTTTGGACTTTTTTAAACCTTTTTCCGGCCCCTTTAGAAAGAAAAAACGTCCCGGCCCGGGGCCAGCGCCCATCTTTGCCCCTCGGCCCGCCGGCCCTGTGTAGAACACACACACTATTAACAACGTCAGCCCACATTTGAAGTGATGAGGATAACTTAACTGAGATTAATTTAATTTTAATTTTAAAAAATTAAACCTTAGACACACACACACACACACAAGAGGAGAATGGGAGGTTTCAAAGGCTTCTAAACTCCTCCCCTTCGTTGAGCGGCGTCCAATCATTTCAAAATAAACTCAACCAATCCCTGAATGGATGATGATCTTCAGTTCAACTGTACATATATAGTATTATAGTAATTGACCGGTTGCAGTACACTACTCATAATACTAAATGGGTAAGAATATGTGGAAATTGGGGCTGAGACGGTGTAGTCTCGTCCCATTGAGACAAGACTGAGACGAGACAACCTTCGTCTCGTCTCCGCCAACCTTGAGACGAGACGAGACGGACCCCGTCTCAGCTCGTTTCGTCTCATTCGGAGCACTGACTCAAAATGTTTAATGATTTCTCCCAATGAATTTTTCAGCCGCAAAAAATGCCGAATGATTCAGCCCGAATCCAAGATTCGAATTCGAGGTAACCCTGAGTCATTACTACAATACTTAGCCCTTAGCCCCATTAATTTGCAAACACAAATCACACCTCTATTTTCGCACATCAAATATCGACTGGGAAATTTTTTTCTACACACACATATATAATTCTTTGAATTCACCAACCAAGTCAGGGACATAAAACGAAAAATCTATCTAAATTCATTACCAAAATATGCCCAAAATACATTGATTTTCCAGGCGATTTTCTAGCAAATTTTTTTAGAAGTCTAATGATTCATTTAATGTGAATTAAGTATGGTACACTACCTAACCATAATTGTAGTACCTAGCTTCGCACATGTGTGTCAAAAAGTGAATACTAGTACTTGAAAATTGTTGATAGATTTTGAGAGTCTCCTTGGTGGCGAGATGACAGCTGTCCATCTCGACTATATTGCTGAAGGTGAAGACCAACCAAACAATACCAACGATGGTGATAGTCCAGCCTATCATCTCCTCCAAGGACATATTATTATATCGGAAATCTGTCTCCCATGCATGCTTTAGAATCATCAATAATCCGTAAAACCCTCGGGTGGACATGAGGATCACATTCATCAGCCACAATCCCTTCCGCCATCTCGTGCCCTTTTCCAGAAACCCTGTGTTCATGTTCCACCAACTTGGTTGTACTAACAACAAATTGTGAAACAAGGCTACCATTTTTATCAAAACCGGATATGGCAGTGCTAATCGAATACGTTGATTTATTCCGGGCGAAACGTCCACTCTCAGACCGATGGAATGCGAAATGTTCCATCGGAGGTGGTGGATCATGACTTTGAAAAGACCGACGAGAGAACGATCTGTAAAAAGAATCGGTGGGATTTTTGTTTCCATTCTTGGTCTATCCTCCAACTCGTCGACAATAGTTTGTGGATTACCGGATTTAACTCTGGTTATTTGGGAACTGGTAATGTCGTAAGTCGATGGTTGGGAAATATTATATTTTCTATGTTTAATCTGCCCACCCCACAATCTGCGGGTCACTTCTCTACGAATAATTCGCATGGTCACATATATTTCGAGGATTATATGAGACGGACGAAAGTTTTGCGTGATATTCAATTACCAATAGCTTTGATGGCTGGTAATAAATCTGACAGAACATAAAGGAGTCGAGGAAACGATGTGACTGATGTTCACGTTTGTATCAGCTGGAATTTTGTATCATCCAAAATGGATGTCAGTTTTCAAAATTATGAAACGAATTTCTGATCCTGAGTAATATTTCATTATTATTCATTTATTGTTATTGCGATCCAAATTTTGGTTTCCAAAATTTTCCCATTAAAGTTACTCCAGTCAGTTCGGTATTTTTCAAACAATGTAAACTCGCTTATACATACCGTGAACGAATATATCCAAAAAATTATTTGTGTGCTGATTTTATCAACTGAATATTATTATTGATTACTAATAGCAACGACTTCATTTTCCCATTATTGTACGTACTCATCGATGAGAAAATTGAAAATAAAAATATCGTGGACGTCATCAAAGGGACGATCAACATTGAATTTTACAGAGAACTAATTTCAGCCTTTATTAGGATTAGGAAATAACGCAATTCAATAAATAAAGCAAAATTTAATGAAATGATCAGATTTCTTATATACAACTTTTGCTGTTAAGCTAAGAAATGTGAGCAAAAAAACACAAGCATTCTAATTTTCTAATTTGAATTTTTGGCCATAAGCAGGGTTCGCCCTTTGCCGGCAAAATAGGAATTTCAGGTGGCTAGCCAGCCGTTTTTGCCAGCCGGCTGGTCGGCAAAAGTGGCAAATCCTATTAAAAATCAGAATTTTTGGTGGCAATTGCCCCAAATTATTGGTACGTAGTCCCTGGACTATTTTGGCTTCAAAACTGCCCTTTTCATACAAAAAAGTGCTCTTTCCAGGGAAATTAAAAATGTGCCCGTTTTCTTGACAAATTGCTAAAAACGCGCCCTCTTTTTCAAGAATTTTTTCAAAATACCAATAATTTTGCCCCAAAATTGCGAATGACCTTCTTTTAGAGGTGCCCTTTTTTACGTCATTGGTACGTAGTTGAAATGTTTTATAATTTTCTCTGGGCTAGCCACCAGGGCGAACCCTGACCATAAGTTGATTCAACTTAGCTGACTCCAGTGTCTCTGAGAGGTCACTCCATAGTATGAATAAGAAATCATTCGAAAGACCGCATTTTCCATTTTCATGTATTTACCTGTTGCAACATGCTAGCGTCGGTCAGTTCTTTTTCAACTTATTTTTTTCCCACACACTATCCCGGATTGAGAAAAAAAACGTCAATTGGGTAAAAATGGACAATTCATCAAAACAAGTTACTTTTATGATTAGCATGCACTAGGGCCAAATTCGGATACAAAGAGAAAAAAATTGAAAAAATTCTGTCAAAAATTAAAATTCAAAAGTTTTCTGAATTACGTATCAATATCAGCAGAACAATTTCTAAATTTCGTGACAGTCAAATGCAGCCATTTTCACTTCTGCAACCAAATTATTTTTAAAAACGAAGCAAATGGATTTTTATTTGTGAAGGAGTTGGCTGCTGATACCTGCTTATTCATATTTTTCCATGACGGATTAAATGTTTAATTTTTCCATGTATGATAAAAACCTGGATATCCTTGAAAAAGTCTGAAACTTGGCAAACAGTTACTTTATGTCCTCCCGAACATAGGTTCTATAACAAAGGCTTCTACAGAAACGTCATTGCTGTTACTTCCGTCAGTTTATGGGGGCTACCCGGAGGAACAATAGAAACTTTTTATTAGAAAGAGTAATATACATTTCATTTTAATACTATTTAATTTGGAAAACATTAAGCAAGACATTATTATTACAACTAAATTATACCATTTAATTTTTTTTAAAAACATTAATAATTAATGTGTTAATATAATTAATATTTTTAATTTTTAAACAAAAAAAACTAAAAAACTTAACATCCATGAGATGCATTTTTTCATTAAAACAAAGGTTTGTAGGTGTCACAGGAACCAAAAAGACAACATTTAAGAATGACACGTTTTTTCTCAAGCCGGCACAGTGTGAGCAGTTCAACGGTTCAACTTCAACCTCATTCATATGGTGGTAACTAACTGCCATGAAAATGCTATAATTTCTCCAGACTTCTTCGTCGTGGGTGCATTTCTTGTCTTCCCTGAATCTACTTCGAACTTAAACATTTTAAATGGGGCAAGATTTTCTGCTCCTAGGGGGTTCTCGCCATTTACATAATGTTAAGATATTTTTTCTGATCCGAAGGCGGCACAGTAAATGCGCCCACGCTTCTTCCCACACTTCCCACATACCCACTGTAAAATTATTTGAGTAACTGTATACAACCTGAGGATATCGTACTGTCGCACTCCCTGACCAAGAATTTTTTCATTTACATGTTGCAGTCAAATAACATAGCTTAAAATTCCTGCCCAGTCGTAATTTTTAAAAATATTTATATTTTTACAACAAATAAATCCAAACAGAAACGATGAAAAGCGATAACATTTAAACTCATGGCTGGAATAGGAACAAAATCACAAATATTGATAGTAGTTGTAAATAAATAAATAAATTTCCTTAAAGATTTGAAACTAGAGAAAGGTAGAAGTTTGATAACAACAAAACCAACATTACAAATAATATTAAATAAATGTATATCCAGCTTAGTAAATGTTTTTCCGTACATTAGAATTTGTCTTTTGTACATTAGATTTTATTATTTTTGTAATAATAAATTTACATTTATAATTAGTCATTTGTACATTAGAATTTGTCTTTGAGTAAAGCTTGGCCTTAAGATATGTACAGTTTAATTCAATATAGCGTACAAAATGAAAAAATCTAATGTACGAAAGACAAATTCTGATGTACGGAAAAACATTTACCCTTTAAAACAATCTCTTCAAGTACACAACCACATTTCTAAACTGTTCAAAAATCATTATATCCTGATTCCCATTCAAAAATGATTTTCTCCCAAATGCACTATTATAGTCCCCCTTTCCCTCACCAGATTCTACTATCACTCTTGTTTTCCGCCACGATTGTCAACTCCTTCCCTCTTCCCACCTTCAAACCACTAACTATTCCCATCCACATTGATACCCTCGTCCAGAAATTCGAGGAAACTCGTCATTTTGTATTCATTGAAGGACTTTTCCAGTCTCCCATAATCCTACCACATGGACATCATCACCAACGAAACCATTACGTCCCCACAGTCCGGACTGGAACAAAATATCGAGGTTTTGGACTTTGAGTTTTTCAACAAAAAGTTGATCACCTTCAATACATTTGACACGGACAATCACACATTACGTGGACGTTTCACACATTCCCTAAAATATATACAACATTATATTGCCGTTATCCAAATCTCACGTTATTACGTCCACAGTCATGGACTGCAGAACACAGAATACGCATGTCGTCTTCACCCAACCTATGGTCTCAATCACATTCCTTTTCGTTCCCTCATCCTCTTTTCTCAGGAAAAGTTTCATTCTGATGAATTGTTCAATATCCAACGATATACATTTAATTCCGATTTTGTCCCCACATTTATTCTCATCATCACACATTCAAATTTTGATCCTCCCACCGTGCAGTCCCTACTTCGAAGTCTTGATGAACAAACTATGCCAACTCCCTCTAGCTCAACAACAATGGAAATAGAAGGTTTTTGCCTGTCCTTGTCTTGTAGAACTAAATGGTTTCAATACAGACAATTCAAATGTTTCATCTCACATGCTAGTCTACACGTATCAAGTATTGATACATGTCTAGCACAGATGGCGCTATGCCGGGTCAATTTGAATCCAAAACACAATGTACCTGTCGGTGTGGTGGGACGATATAATGCCATTCTGGACACCTTCTTATATTTAACTCGTTTCTACTCTGCTGTGTCTAGTAGGTCAAATTTTGATGAGCTGAAGAGTCCTAGTCCTTTCAGCAGGACGGATCCTTGGACTACAGAGTATGCAGTATATGGTCTACTCCTGTCTCCATTCAACAAGTCCAGTTGTACCTGGACACGGGAGAATCACCACTATGCGAAATTATTACTAGGAATGGAAATTTGGTTCGACATTTGTGATATAAAGGAAAATACGGCTAATACAGAGTGTTATCCTTCGGGCTATCAAGGTCAATTTAATTTCATCACGGCAGCTGGAGTTCAAAATATTGAGACGACTCTTCTTCAATTTTTAGGGCCTTACCAGGTAAGTAATTTAAATGGGTTTACACGTGAGTAAATTTTATGCACTTCCTATCAACACACGGCCGGCAGTGTTATTTTTGTTATTTTGCTTTTTCAAAAAGCCTTTTTGTAGCATTTAACCCAAATGATTTGGGTTGTCTTACAAATATGTTTGCAAATATATTATATGTAATATATTTGTTCACTACAGTGAACGTCCGTTGAAGTCAAATGCATCCTACAATTACCAGACCAGAATGTGGTGTGGCCAGCTGAGAATTCCATTTCCCATGAGTGGCTAGCTTTGTGCTTCTTGGTGGCCACCCGATAATTGGGATTTATGATGACAGGCTGAATTGTTGTAAATAAAACCCTCAACCAGTCAACTGAACAATCGATAGAGCAACAAGGCTTGATTGACATGTGTCATTTTATCAACTGGTCATGTAGTCACGCGCCTGTTTGGCTATTTACATGTGGGAAATGAATAGTACACAATTAATTGTGTAATCAATTTAGATCGTCAAATACGACGTATTTTATTGCTACGTGCAAGTTGAAGGGTTCAACTAAAAATATTGTTGTCGTTCTTCACCAATTGTACATCGTGTTTAGTAAAGTGTTGGACAAGTCCCATCTTGCTCTTGAACTGGATATTGCTTCCATTATCAGGGCACTTCATCATGATTTCAATGTACTGTTATTTTTAATGTGGACTACCTACTATAATCAATGGTTCCATGCATCCATTATATATTATTGTAACGGATTTTGGTGATCTTACGCTGGTTACACATGCATGGTGACCACGTATATGTGGCTTGTATGATACTCAGCTTTTCATAAAAACAAAGAAAATCTATAGAAAGCATGCTGTGTGTGTGCACGGGTTTTTTCCAGTATTGGCCGATTTGGGTGTGTTTGATGGGTATTATTATATTTTTAGAATTCAACAGAAATCAACTAAGGTGGCCAATGTTTTTTAAAATATTTGCGTAATGAATAGTAACTAATTATTATAATTATTAAAAATTAAATATTAGGACAAAATTAGGGGAATTATTTAAAAAGTTCTTGGAAAGAACTGCTTATGTCGTGACATGTCCTTATCACGTGTTGGTGTCTAAATTAATTATTTATATTACACATTTTGAACGGCTTATGTGGTTAATAATTATTGATAATATTCGTCCATTTGGACTCATGTCAATCACAAAACGGAACGGACCACTCGGCGACCACACAAATGAGAATTGCTCTCCACCATCATTTAATTAATTTTAGATAAAGATGGAACAAGTTGGAAAATCAAATTATCTCTAATCGTGGACCACGGACAGGAGTGTTTTAATTACGTCGTGTCAGCTTTGTATAAAAGAGCATGTCATTCCACTAAAGAGAGGTCAGTTTGAATTTTGAACCCTAGTTGTGAATTGACTGAAATTCTTCCATTCTACACTGTATTGATAATTAATTCAAAATTGCTGACCATCAAAATGGAAACTAGGACTTCTTTTTGTATTATCCTGACGGTATTGTTCTTGGCTGTGACCTCAGGTGAACATCCTAGTTAGAATATATTATATTTTCCGTCAATTGAATAAAAAATATATAAACAGTTTATGAATATTCTAAAATGTAATTGTGAATATATTAATATTTTTTGCAGCTGCAAAGCTGGGTTACGAAGATCCCTGTGGTGGTTTTATCGAGTCGAATGGTGGAACAATTGACACTTTTGGGTCCAATGAGATGAGTAGCAACGTCACATGCGTGTGGATCATCAAATCTCTGACAAAAATGGGCATTGACTTTCACCTTGAAGCCCTCCCAGAGGGCTCCACTCTGATGGTTTACAAGGAGGGACACAAAGGGAGTCCGCCTGAACTGTACAAGAAGTAAGAACTTAGTTTTAGTCATATTAATCAGAATATACTCTGAAATTAGGGACAATAGTCTTTCAGCTCCATTCTAAATACGTCATTTTTAGTTTAGTGTTTATATTCCACTTTTGTTTTTTAAAAGCACGGCAACCGGCAACTTTAAAATCCAGAATGAGTAGCATTGAAATCAGTCTTGTAACGCTTAGTAGAAATTCTACTGTAGAATACATGAGTCATAAGATAGTTTGCATATTATTATTATTATATTTAAGGTGTAAATTGTTCTGGCCTTCGGCCCATACATACACGGATTCAGTTTTGAGTACAGTAAAGCGCTTAATAGATAATTTACATATATGCAAGGTTTCACTCAAATTGTTAATCCTTGTGTTGACCAATACAGGTTCACGGATTTTGATGCCGGGATGGGAATTCATTATATTACGGGAGAAACCTTGCTCATCATTTTGCCAAAAAACCGAGGTTCGGATGAAGTTCGATTCTCCTGGTCATCCTGGAGGATATATGATGCGGATGAGCAGAGGAGTGTCAACTTTGCATTGAGTCATCAGGGAGAACAACTGTGGACGGAATTCCAAGTCCCTCATAAACTGCTTTGGGCTCTCAGTCCTATTTATGGTCAGGATCAAAAGATGACGGTCAACGTCCAGACTGCCTTCCCAACGACCGAAGCCACTTACCCCTGTTATTCCACATACTTTGGCCTGTATGAAATCCTTCCCTCTGGTTTGATCCAGGAAGTTATCACGTACGTATCTCACAACACATAATAAATACATATGATATTTGGCTGTGATTTTTTCCCACTACAGTAAAAAATCCCCATTTCCGATTAGAGCTTCTGTCGGGATCGGGGCGGGGCGGGATGAGTCAAATCCCGTCCTGTCCCGACAGAAGGTCCGATGATCTCAAATGATCTCTTGAAATCACCGTCATGATTCTCAGGAATTGACCACCATTAGCCTAGATCAATTTTTACCTGACTCTCAGATAAACATATGATGGTCTCCCGGGAAAATCCGTCTTCCTTGACCATGTACATGCCATGCCATGCTTATGTCATTCAAATAATAGACTAATTTTAATTATTAAAACTTTCACTTTTAACAAAAATTTTATTATTTGACAGGGTTTGCAGCCGGCCACTCAAGATTGAAGCCAATGGTCTCATCCCACCTCTTCTCGCGTTTTCCTATGTCGATCCTGGTAATCTAGCCGGGAGTGGCAATTTGGAAACTTTCGTAGATCTCAAGTGGTCAGTGGACAGAACCGGAAATGGACGCCAAGTCAACATTTTACCATGGTCGTGATTCATTTTCGTCAATTTGTATTAATTTTTCCTCAAAGTTACGTGTAATTCATGAACAAAATCCACACAATTCTAATAAAAGATGTCATAAATATATTTCTCAACTCTCAACTTGAAGCGAAAACGATCTAAATGTAGATGGATATGTATTCTTGCCGAGAAGGCAGAGATTATCCTTTATTGTTCCTCTAAGCTTCTTTGCACTTCTTTTTACACTCTTGTCTTAAAGATTACATTATTTAGTCAGCCGCCGAAGGCGACCAGTTAGGAAACATTAAAAACATATAATCATTCCGATGAAGTTAATTAAAAAATCCAAAAGTGTTTTCAATTTTGCTTATTTACATTTATTTCACACGCTATAAAACGGCAAACGTAAATAAATTATTGAAATTACTTGTAGGCATGGACACACAACATTATAAGTTTTCTAAATAACTAAACCAATAGGCTAAATTAATTCAGTCTTCTAACTTTATAGTAAACAGAGCGGAAGCGACTACTTTCTGCGGTATTACCACGCATTGGATTAACATGGATTAATATTGATTAATGATCGCACAATTCATCATGTGTGGATTTTCTGATTCTCAAAAAGTAACTTCCCCAAACTGCAAACCACATGGCTTTCCTGGTCGGAAGAAGCTCCAGTTTATGTTAATTATATGTTTATTCTTCAAATATTTTGTCATTATATCCAGAGTTAGACCCCTCCCAAAAAAAACATTTTTTCCCCAAAATGAGCTTGCCGGGAACACCAGAAAATCCACTCATGCAATTCATAAACAATGTCGGCCAAAATTTCTAGTCGATCTCAAAACTGACCGTCCACATCTGACAGGCGGGGTTATCGTCCTCGACGCGATGTAAAGTGCACGGTTGTTCACGTTCCGTTCAAATAATTTGTCTCCGTCGTTCCGTTCAAACTTCGTTCCGTTC
>WJFB01003609.1:0-12633 GCA_009870185.1 Pygmarrhopalites habei | reverse complement strand
CCGCGGTTTTCTCCGTCACCCCAACTGATGCAGATGTAGATGACGGAACGATGGTCAGGTCTTACAACAGGTCAACTGTTCAAAGTAGGTTAAGACAATCTGTAAGAACATCATCATCGAATCGTCATGGAAAGAGTCCCGGGTATCAGCAGGATGAGAATGACAACTCTGCAAGTCGTAGCAGAGGGTCGAGACCTTTGAGGAGTGGTCAACTTGAGGATGCCTCAACTAATGTCAATGCAATGGTTGACAGTAAAGGTTATACAAGGAGGAATTCAACTGCCAAAATTGCTCCACACAGACTTTGTCCCGTGACTGACACTCCCTGTCCAATCAAGCCCAACAATAATAACAACAAAAGGAAGAGGTGGACGTCCAAAACTCCCACATGTGAGGACAAAGTAATCTCTACTAAAGTAATAGTGTCAAGGCGATAACATCAACATTGTGCAGCCAACTATTATTATCTCTGACTTTCACTCAAATGACAAATTTACATGATGCTCCCAAAATGACAATGACATGATCATGGTCATTAAATTTGTTGACCACACATAATGTTAAGTACTGATCTTTGTGTGGTGTACATGCGATTTTTTAACAGTATTCTCCACGATGGATCATGGTTAGAAAGAAAATTGGGTGATTTTTTTTTCTTCATTATTAAAAGTCAGTTATACAAATAGCACCCATTAATTGATTGAAAAGAATCCTGTATTATTGAAGACACGACTCCTTACCTATTTATTTATGGATTGAGTTCGGCGGAAAGTCAGTCGTTAAAAACCCATTTGCAATTACTCACACTACCAACACAATTATCTCTTATCCCTTCACCACTTTGAACAGCCAGGATTGAGATTCTTATCTTTTTCTGCATTGCACTGCAGTGAAAAAAACAAAAATTTCCCTGTGGCTAAAAATAATAAAGTGAATTCACTTTCCCAAAACGGGAATTGGTGTGAGGACAAGTTTACACAACGTGTCATATTTTACAATATAAAAAATAATACAAAAATGTTTTTAACGAGGAACACTCTGACCATTTACATTTTGACTTGGTTTTGCTTGGGATTTCTGAAAATTGTCAAATGTACGACAACAACAAAAGGAGGATCACATAAAGATAGTAGTAGCAGAGCTGAAGTGGTCGAGAATTTTTGGAAAAATTTGGAACGATTCGAATTATTGGAATGGGTGGACCAGTCAGCCTTTTCAGATATTGTCCAACAAGATGAGGACAGTAGTGAGTACTCCATGGGTCGTGGGTCATCAGTGACTCGCCTGAGTAATGAAACACTGAGTGTGGATGATAGTTGGATTGACCAGACTCTAACTACTAATAACAATGGCAGTCTTCCAGCCGCCTCACAAATGTATTTTCTTCTAAATTAGTATTGTGATTTTCAAAATGTATAACGGAAAGCAAATTCATTTTATTTTATTCCTACAGGGTAAGAAATTCAACAAACTGTGAGTGTGGACTGAAACGAGGAGGAACAGGGAAGATTGTTGGAGGTACTTGACATTTTTTTAGTTTGAATATTTTTCACTGAATAACATAACTTATTGTTTAGCATTGTTGTTGTTGTTGTAGGGTCACTGGCGGAAGACAAAGCATGGCCATGGATTGCTGGGCTAATTTATGTAATGTGAATACAATTTTTCAGTGAATTTTGTACATGATAAATTTAATTAATCCCATTTCCTGTCTAGGTTGGGGATCAAAAGCCCAAATTATTTTGTGGAGGGAGTCTCATTAACAATATCTACATTTTGACTGCCGGTTTGTACTCAAAGAAAAAGATTAATTTTAAAATGAATCTTAAAAGAAATGTTTAGTTCTGAGGTTAATGTGTAAACAATTTGACGACTCATTGTAGCTCATTGTGTTGTGGACATGCAGAGTGTTGGTAAGTACTCATGAGTTTTTTCATTTCCATTTCGAAAAACTTTAGGGAATATTTATTAATGCATTTAATTGTCAGGCTATCAAAATTTCCGGATATACTTGGGAACCAATTTAATCAGTGGAAATTCGACCAATGTTACACAAGTACGAATTTCAAGGTAGAATCTCGATTAACTCTGAATTTTGTCAGTTACCCTCTTTGTCTCCATGAACAGTAATATTTAATACTGATGACATTAATATTTTTATTGTTTTTGTACTTAGTGTGATGATGCATCCAAATTATAATACAAAAACTCTGAATTCGGACATTGCCCTGATTAGACTTGCTAATTATGTTCTGTTCAATGATAGGGGTAAGGTCAACTCTTTCTTTAGAATAATTAATTTTTAGAAATTCCTCCATCACATTTGTCACAGGGTTGTACTTTTTTTTTAAAAACAATTTTAACAGTACAGCCAATATGCCTTGGACAAACAGGGGCCCCTTATATTGGTATGTGTACTTCTGACCCGAGTTTGTTGCACAGTACTTAATTACCCATGTTTTTGATTCTCCATTTAAGTTCTCGTTATTTCCATTCTTGTACAGGGAGACCAGCTGTAGTTGCAGGATGGGGTATACCCGATTTTTTAATACTAATTTTCAGTGTATCCTAATTAAATAACACATTATTGTCAGTGAAATTCAAAGTTGTTTTCTGTAGGGGCATTAAGTGCCAGCACTTACCCCGTGAATGCACTACGGAACGTAAACGTAATCAAATCAAAACTCACTCAATCCCAATAATTATTATTAACCTTATAAACAATTTTACTAATTAATATCCCCTTTTTATAGGTTCAAGTGATTGAAAACCCCAAGTGTGCTAACAACTACGCTAAAGGTATTTTTTTTACCATCTGTTCGAAATTTAATGTCTCACAAAAAGAAAAAATGCACTAACTCTAAATTTTCCAATTCCCACGCCCCGGGCAGTGAAAATCCGAATAACACCGGTAATGCTTTGTGCTTCACTCCCGAAGAAGGACTCTTGCAAAGGGGACAGGTAATTATCATTGACACAATCTTTTTTAGTAAAAGCCTAGGAGATAATTTGACACTCGATTGTGTACAGTGGAGGTCCACTCTTTTCAAAACGAGGGAAAAATGGTGTCATCCATGACCAAATCGGTGTGGTGTCTTTCGGTAAAGGACAAGAGATTATTTTAGTGGTTAATTATTGAATGTGTATTGAATGACTGTCACACTTATAGGTCAAGACTGTGCAAAAATTGACTTCCCTGGAGTTTATGCAAGGTTCTGTTTCTAATTAATGAATAAAGTGGAGGGTTCATTTAGTTTCCATCTTAAATCGTTTAAAAGTCTTAAATAAATGTATTATATTTTTCAGGGTGGGACGGTTCATACCATGGATTAAGGAAAATACTCGTGACGCCACTTATTGCACAAAGTCTTTTACATCTTAATTAATCATTTTTTTACTTGTTCAAATCAGAGAATAACTATTTTCAGAGCACAAATTCCTTGAAAAATCCTCACTGTCTTTCTACATGTATGTATTTAATGACAATAAAAACATTGTGATATTTTTTGATTACCCTTCTGTCTCTTATTTCATTCTTCACATTTTTTCAAAAAATAGAATAATTTTGTAATGCAAGAAAGGAAATTGAGAACTTCCAAAAACTTGTTATTATTATTCATTCATCTTTTAAGATCAACATGTGAACATGGAATAACAATAATAGGTTAAAGGATTTACATCCTGTATTTTTAATCAAAAGTAACTGTAGTTATTATTCCAATTTTCAGTATAGTGAGAGAAAGAGAGAATTAAATTTTGCGTATTTAAGGGGAGGGAGCCTTTACACTAATTTATGTATACATTACATATATAAAGAACGTATTATCTACACTCTTATCTCCATAATAATAGAATAGACTATTTAAATTATAATTTATTATTGCCAATATAAAGAGTTTGGATGTTTTGAAGAAGCAAGTCGTATAGCTGAGTTATCATCACACCCTGGGAGTCAAAGTACAATTTAATTTCTTTTCACGATTTTTTGTATGTAAGATTCTTTGTCTTCAATTCCTTCTTCGTTTTTTTTGCACATCAAAGTGTGTACTAATTTAACTTAGTAGTTTACGAGGATGAGACTTCTCTGCATGACTTTTTTGTGTCGGTTCAGGTGACTGAATTTTTTTTGGCGATTCAGAGCACGAATGTATAATATTGTATTTATATATAGAAATGTAAAACGATGCTTTATTTTCTTTCGTCTACTTATGGAGCATTGAAAGGTCAAAGTTCTGGAGAATAAGGCTTCACAACCATTTCTGAGAAAGATTTGATTTGTTCAACACCACGGACTTCACGCTCCAGCAGTGGCAATTTCGTTACATTAAAGTCCTCGTAAAGATCGGAAATCTTTTTCAAAAATAGAATTATTTAAAATGTAATTATTATCTTTTGTGTTTTTCCAATGCTCTAGTCCACGATAAAGGTTGCGGTATAATATGCAAATTATAATTTAGTTTACTAAAATAGATTATCAAAATTGTCTTAAAATGTCTTCTAACCTGGTCTAAATACTTGGCTTGAATTTTGCAACGAGCCTCACACATTTTACATGGTTTCTCTCCTTAAAAAACAGAATAAATACATTGGAATCTTGTCAAAGTAAACTTAAGCTAAACGAATAAAAGGAAGCTTACCTTTGGGTGGAAATACAAGTTGATTAACAACGACATTGTGGACGTCAATATTAAATTTTGTCAATTCCTGAACGAGTCTCTCTGTCTCAAACACGGAAAGGAATTCTGCGATACAGACACACACAAACGTTGTTTGATCCTACAGAATCAGAACGTTTAATTATTGCACAATGTTTCATAATAAATCAAAATTACATAAACATAAATATAGTCATATTTATTTCTAGTATGGATATTGGATATTATTCGGTACTCACAGGATCACGAAATTGTTCATTAACTTGTCGAATGATAGGCAATATTTCGTCTAGCTTGGAAGCGAGGCTTTCTGCATTGAAATCCATTTGGAGTAAAGACCCAATTTGTTGGATGAATGGACCGAAAGAATTTTTCAACTGGAGTAATTTTCCCAGTCCCTTCTCGACAACTTTCGGAAATGATAAGAGACGAAGGGTGTGACCTGTGGGTGCTGTGTCAAAAACGACAACGGAGAAATTCATTCCTTTGACAAGTCTGAAAATGGTCAAAAACAGCTTTAGTCAACCATTTTATACAAGCTACATATTACTCATCCTGATCTGATACTGTTAATAATTTTTGTGAAAATCAAAGTTAACCGTACTTCATGACCTCAGCGTAGCTCATAGCCTCATCAATGCCAGGGAACGCATTAAGTACTTCAGACATGACTGACTTGGTGACCTTCAAAATGTTGACACACGAATTGTACTTCAACTGCTGGAGATTTAAACATACTCTGTTGTTGTTGTTATAAGTTTGCACTTACCCGAATAGCTGAACCTTCCACATCTTCAAAATATTCGTCAGGGAGTTCATTATATCCTATGGATAAAACAACAAATTTTATTGTAAAATTTCATTTTGACAAATACTCAAATATAGATGGTACAGCGAAAAGTTGAAATATTACTTACCAATGTTGGGATCGATTTCCTTCAATAAATTATTGTTGAAATTTAAAATTAGTTATAACATTTCTAGGGATATATATTTAAGTTGCAGAGATACAAGTAGATACTTAATTTAAACTCACCATTGCGAAGAGGTTACTGAAGCCCTTGACTTTTGTAGGCACTTTACTGAATTTCTGATCAAAGGCATCAGAGATATTATGGGCTGGGTCGGTAGAAATAATTAAGACAGACTCTCGAACCTTGTTGGAAATAAAAATTTGCAGTACAAATTATTATACTGACTTTGTGATTAGGTATCCCATTCATTTGAAACATTTTTAAATGTTTCCATCAAGGATAGTCTATATAATAATGGTTTCCATCTTAATTGAGGAGATGAAAATAGTGTAACTTACTTTTGATAGCTGGACAGCAAGACTACAGCTGTAAACAAAAAAAAATAGTTTTCACTATGCCCATTTCTCTATTACATATACAATTAATCAGAAGACTCATACCTGCAAGTCGTCTTTCCAACACCACCTTTGCCCCCAACAAAAACCCATTTCAAAGAATTTTGCTCAATAATATTCTTTAATGATGGTTCCAACATGTCACCGCTCCCACTCATGTTGATTTTTCTTATTTTAAAAAACTTGTGAACCTGTGATTGAAAGAGAACATTTTTAAAAAGCACAACAAACATTGAAAAACTGTCATTGCTATTTCATCATAGTGAAAACTAAGTAAATACATAATAAAAAATTTGAAGTATTTAACGAGAGTAAAATTTTGAGGACATTACAAAAGGAATTTCTCACAGTAAAATCCCTGAACAGTATGTCACAGAATGAATGGAGTGTAGAAAATCGAAATAATTTTACGAGCAGATTGAAAGAAAAAAAACCGACAAAGAAGTACAACATATAGGGTCATTTAGAGTCCTCAAAATATGTTACCCGTGTACAAATTCTTCCTCTACTTGATAAAACTACTGTAGATTGATATGAAAACTAATCTTTTCCTTACCTTTTAATAATTTATTTACAGATGACGATTCTCCGAATGACACATAAGAAAAAGTTGAAACCCTCCGGCAAACATTGAGATAACGTTGATTCTATGCAATTTTCCAAAAAAAATATAATTTTGGCAAAAAGAAGGATTTTATCATGAAAAGACGAAATCATGTGAGTTTAATGTTATACGGACGAAAGTAGGACACATTAGTTGATATTTAATTATACAACATACAAATTAGTAGTAGATTACAAGGAATATTTTTTTTAAAAGCTAAAAATTAGTGTCCCTAGTCACAAAGCCACTCTGACTCTGCTGTTTTTCATCAAAATCTACTCTGTTATTCTGAAAAATATCCTCAATTTCGTTATCCCGTAAATTGGACGTTTCTGGTACACAGAAAAATACAAATATAACTCCCACTGTAGGCAAAACAAAAATAGAACTTGTTAATTTTCTATCTTTTCAGTGCATTTTCCTCAGAGTTAACGCAATAATTTGAGATTTTTTACTTACGTAGAGAGACTCCAGAGTATACCCAAAATGTCCCGTATGCATCTATCAGTTCGATCACATCAAGGAAAGTTTTGACAGCCACAAAAAGACAAACCTAAAAATAAGAATACATAAATTCTTCAACCAGTCAAAGGTGTTACAAAGATGTACGTATCCTGCTAAGTTAGCCGTGCTAACCCATACCTGTCCAAAAGCATAAGCCACAGAACAGCTGATTGATCTCGTGTCACTAGGGGTCAACTCCGCCATTAAAAACCACGGTATTATTCCTGTCAATAATATTAAATGAAAAATATCTTTCATGAATTTTCTGCGTTTGTATAATTTACAAAGAGAGAGAGAGGAGAGAGGAAACATTACCAAACCCGATTGAGTAACCAGCCATAAAGACCAGTAGACATGTCAAAGGGATCCATTCTATACTCTCTGACCCAATGGTGACCTGAAACTGAGGGACTGAAATTGACGGGTTGACTGTGCGAAGCCAAAAGAAATAGCGGATTGTGACGGGTCGATTATGCGAATCTGTGTGAATTTGGCCAATTAATTTAATTTATTTGAATGTTTTTTTTCTGAAATGTATTTTATTAATGGTATAGGGCACACTATTTACATTGTGTAAATAGAAATCCACACTGAGTACAGTTCATTTCACTGGAACAGCATGAAAAATCATTAATAACAATAACCGTTACAACAAACAAGTACATAATGTACTACATGGAAAAAAATAACAATTGGTTAAGTAATAATAAATAATCTAGTCCTCTTCTTCCTCCTCCTCATCTTTGTCAAAACAACCACTATCGTCATCATCAGCCAAGTCATCAAGTATGTCCAGTTGAGTTTCCAATGGAATATCTCCTTTCCTTTCAAACTGAAACTTTAAGTCAAAATACAAACATTAAATTCTAAATAAATGAATACCATACAAAATATTTCTGATTATTCTAAGTACTTACCAAGCCATCTTTAAACACCAAATGAGGATGATTCCGGACCGTCCTCTCACCACCATTCAAGACCTCTTCCAAGTGATCATTAATATCCTTCTTGAGGACTGAGGGCTCCTTCCTTGACAGACCGTACTTTTTCATGATCTGGACAACTTGATCGATGGCACTCTCGTTGTAGAGGTGGTAAATTTCATAACGAGTATGATTAGTCACCATGGGTGGTTTCTCTTCTTTTGCCATAAGGACGACCATCTTTTTGATCATTTGAACTTGATAATTTTCCTCTCCACCAGTCACAAATTCAGCATTAGCAACATCCATCTGATGTCCCTGAAACAAAAAACAACACACATACACTATTAACACAACAATTAAAATAATTTTAAAAAATCTAGTATTTGGTACATACCTCTCCTTCGCAATGGGAGTGCAGACTTGTACATGCCAGCCCTTTGATCATACCATATAAAAGCTTTCTGATGTGATGCCACTGAGTGGGTTGTGATGTGAACATGATGGCACTCTTCTGACACTTTTTGCCATCCGTCCCTACATTATTGCACGGAACAACAACCAAGTGAGCTATAAAAAGAACAACACAAATAAATAATAATAATTTATATCTACTATTATCAAACTTGAAAATATTTAAATAAGAAGTAAAATTGTATGCACTCACAACCAGCTTTCTTCTTTCGTTTGTTTTTATTACAACCATCGATGTGAATCTGCCTGCAACAAATATTGATCATTCGACGGTACATCCGATCTGACTCGGCTAAAGAAAAAAATGTCAAGATTAGTTGACCATGAGTGAGTAACCCTGTTCCACACAACTCCTCTCAAGATTAAATATTATAATAAATCGTTTATTATAAATGTATTTTTATTTTTATTAAAAAGGACTTACAGGAGGAATTTTAAGATTCAGCTCTCCATTGGCACATCTCACCTCATGTTTCTTGAGATTATGATCATAATAATAACCCTTACGGCAGATAGAACACCTGAACCTTGGTTCTTGATTTGGAGGAGGGCAAGGATGCTGTTGATGTATTTTCAAACTGTATGGATAATGAAACTTCCGCTGACAAAGTCCACATTTAAATTGAGGGTCAGGATGATGAATGGGTGCGTAGTTTTCGTGTTCGATCAAACAATGTTTCCAAATAGTTTCAAAGTCACAACCCGCTCCCATTTTGCACTTAAACTTCTCAGCATTTGGGTCATGAACTTTCTTGTGCTTTTCGCAGCTTGGAAATTTTGAAATATATTGGACAAGTCCGAGAACCAAGGTCATGTGTTGACATATGTATTTTGAGGAGATTACGAAACTCAAAGGTCTTGGTACACATTGTACAAGAATAAATGGGTTGTTCAACTTTTTCTCCCTTCTCCTCTGCCTCTTCGTACAACAATTCCATTAGGCTCTTACATGACTCGGCGTTGAATGGAATCCCCTCATGATTATTCTGGTAATGAAGTGACATATGACCATCTCCCTTCTCCATCCTCCCACACACCAGACAACAGTATTTGAACTTTTCAGAATGGTAAGTGTCCATGTGACGCTTAAGTAGTTTCAAAGTCGTATATCCTCTTTCACAACCAGGCACAGTGCAGGGGAAGTTGTGATTTTTTTTGGATGACTTTTTGATTTCTTCAATTTTTGCTGGATCAGTTATAACACATTCACCGGGTGTCAACTTTCTTTCTTCATGTAATCTCTTCAAATGATTAAACATTGTCACTTTATTTTGACACCAATACGTTGGACAGATTGGACAAGAGTGAAACTTTGGATTATTGACACTTTTCTGTAAATAAAAAAGATATGCATTCATTATTGTCATCATCATCATGATTAAAAGGTCTCATTCTACAGTCAATAAAATGATATTACACGTAAAAAGGATTGTACCTCAGAATCTTTCTTGTTGAGAGAAGCTTACCCATTGGAATTACTAGGACCTGCCAAGTCATCATCCACCCTTTTCTTCTTTACAGATTTGACCTCTTGAACATCATCATCCTCCGATTCGGATGATTGGACAATAATTCTCTTGTATTTCTTTCTTCTCCCTACGATACACAATGGAAAATGAGTCAACCGGCTTTTCATGAGGAAATGTAGCAATGACTATGGCAATCGAATTTCAACATACCTTTCGGACTAGACCCACTCATTCTGGCAACCACCGGTCGAAACTCGCTAATTAATGTACAAAAACTAACAGCAATTCCTATTTAAATATGCTAACGTGACCAGTGAGCAGGAATTTTCTTGTCGTATATTTGAACTACTCAAAACTGCGCTAACCAAGAATGTCTGACAAGGGGGAATCTAGCAACCGGGCGACTGAAAGTTTCTCTGATACTGAGGAACCAAGGGTATACAATATATATATTGTATACCCTTGTGAGGAACCAAAATATGGTTACCAAATCAAACCTCAGTTAAAATCAAAAGTGAAATGAGATACAATTTCAGGTCTATTATAAATAGGTTATTACTACATGTGAGTGTTACGTTAATTGAAACTGACCTGAGGAACGGATTCTGCGAATGTTGAATTTCCGTCATCCCCCTCTGTTTCCCTCAAATAAAAATAGCCACCAAGTACCTACATATAAATACTTCAATAGTTCATTTAACTCTTGAGCAAACTTTTTGCAAACAATTAATATGTAATATGGTTACCCCATTTGCCATAAACATGAGAAGTCCGGACGCAATGAGTAAAGTTCTTCGTCTCATAAAATTCTGAATGAAATAATAACGTTACACATTGACCTTATCTCCTTCCTCAGCTTCAGCTTCAACAATTAAGTAATTTATTTTGTAGTTTACCACAAGAAAAATTGCAATCATTGTCGCAAAAAGTCTGACAAATCCCACACAAACCTGTGACCGACCCATGATGAATTAGAAAAAATGCATATATAGGACATATAGATTGTTACAGTAAAAACTGATAAGTTTCTCACAGTCTCCAAGTAATCATTGATGAAATGATCTGCGTAGCGGAAGATGAGAGTAGTATAGAAAGTAATTGGATAAATTCCAGAGAATTGCTGGAAAAAAAATAGGATTGTGCCTATGAAAAGCGGCTTCAGTACAGACTTTTCACAGAAACGACTGCAAGTTGTTCCCAGAAAGAAATTTTTGGTAATTGTGGTACTGAAAATTTAAATATTCATTTTTTCAGTTTCTGATGATTATGAAAATTTTGTACTCACGAGTCAAGAATAACCCCACCGCTCGTTTTTATAGTGTCATAATAATTGCATGGGCATTAGTGATTGACTGACCTAGAGTTGGACCTGGAAGTTGACCGGCCCCGAGCACGTTCTTTGAGGTATTGAAGTCGCATGCATTCTTGGAAATTTTTATAAAAGAAATACATACACAAAAAAAATAAACAAAATTGCAGTAGATTAAGGAGTAACAATTCGTAAATAGCATTCTGTTCAGTGAATTTAAACTACTGGAAAGAAATAAATACCTTGTTCTGCTTCTTCTGAGTCGTTCTTTAACCAAGATAACGACTTCATAGCTTCTGGCTCTCGACCTTTTTAAATAGAAAAATGACATTTGCAAATATATAATATATTCTGATTTTGAAATTGAATCATCAGACTGGTCAGTTAATGACAGACCTTTGGACACCAACCAAACTGGAGACTCGGGAAGAAAGAGAACGTAGAAAAGAACAAACAGAGGGAAAGTTGAACAAGTGAAAGCAACAGTCCTCCATTCCACTAAACTTCCTACAATACCCAATTAGTATTCAAAGTTAATCTGTACTATTTTTCAGACAAGTTCCTTATTCATCGAAATTACTTACCGAGACAGTAGATTGACAATATTCCGATGGCTACCATCACTGAAAAATTCGTACTCGTGTTAAAAGTGAGAGTCAATCAAAATTGAAGAAAATAGGGAATCTCTTCTTTTATTCAACTTACATGTAGGAGCAGAACCCTGCACAAAAATTAGACAACAAAAGTTCATAGGATAAAAATGTACGAATTTATCAAGCCAGTACAAGATAAGCTATTTCATTATAATTATTGTCAAATAATTGAATTACGGAAGCTCCTCTCATTGACGGCTCAACTATTTCACAAATGTAAACCTAAACGGAATAACAGTACATGTAGGTCAAAGTTCATTATAATCAGATGGAAGATGAACTCTATAAGTCACTTTAATAAATTATACCTGGACGGCTGTAGAATACAATCCGGATGCGAGTCCGGTCAAAACTCTACCAGCAAGAATTTCTGCAACTCCGGATGCCTCTTTTTTGTTTAGCAAAAACATGTTATGACATTGATATGACATAAAATGTCAATTTCGTAAAATCGAAAGTGATTTAAACTCACCAGCAATCACAATCCAACCAATGAAAAAAATGACTGAGCTGAAAAGAATTGTCTTTTTCCTCCCAATCTAGAATAATTCAGTAAAAAAAAATAAGGAACTTGACCATCATGGGATTGTCAATTCTTTGACCTACACAGGTCAAAAGGTAAATTCAAGAATACTGCTAGACTTGGACGCCACTTGTTTACACTCTTTACTGT
>WJFB01003608.1:0-12638 GCA_009870185.1 Pygmarrhopalites habei | reverse complement strand
CACAAACTCAACTTTTATTATCAAATTGATTTAGAAATTTTATTAGAACATTTAATAGAATCTACGATGTTAAGATTTTGTTAAAAAATGACAAGCACAGATAAAATGGGATGTTTGTTTGACGGAAGAAAATGGTAGGTTTGGAGAAAATTTTGAACCCAAAACAGAAAATGAGCACACGATAATAATAATGTAAAGTATCATAAAATATAATATGTAATCGTAGAATGACTTTTTCATAATTAATTCGGGCTCAAAAGTTAGTTAATTTTTCATCGACTGTTTTTTAAAAACTTTGATGAAATAGTGCACGTGTGTGTCAACGAGAAAGTGTGAATATACGAATAGGGCTCTGCATAGTGACGTCTAAATGCTATATGATTGGTTGCTCCTTGACTGCACACCTCTACTTTGGTTGTGTGTCACTGGTCTTCCTACGGAACCGAAGTTACGTAGGAAGAACAGTCTTCCTAAGAGCGTTCTTCCTACGTAACCTTAGTAGCTTGACCTCAGACACAGCATGACTTTACAACACCTGCAGTGTGAGTTAATGAAATACTAATATAAAAAATGAGATGGGTAAATAAGAGAGAGAGAGAGACTCAACATGGATTATTGATGTAATGTTCACACTCGTCTTCCCATTGTCCCATTACAAAGAAAATTTTGCAGCAGGAGATTACATCAGTACAAAACGTATGCCATCGATTAGATTTACATCAATCAATTTAGAATAACCTTTGTAGACTACAAATTGTAGTCCAGTACATTCAGAAATTTACTGTCATGTGTTCAACGTTAGCATTCACTCTGTACTTAATTGAAGGAGTAATTGAAATTCCGATGACAGAGATTTTGGACAAGTTTGTTTATTTTGTAATGTGACATTACTACACAATGTACAATATAAAATCTTTCATTAATATCTTCAGTTAGGCTAAATCATAATTCCATCCTATTTTTGTCTCCAGGAAGCGACATGATATGAAGACATTATTTTCTACATGTGTTCAGCATAGCAAGACTCCCAAAATAAAAACACTGACTACTAAAACTTATAGAAAAAAACATGGAGAATTCATTTTACATGGCAGTGTCAGGTCGTCTGTCAATCCAAGCTTTGACTTGAGGGATATTCAAGATAGAATGTGTAAAAGCTTTGACGTGTGGATAATTATCTAGGAGAGTTGGTGAGATGAGTCCCTCAAGAAAGTCAAAATAGTAGGCAGCAAAGAAATCAATCCATGTACAGCTATTCCCAACTAAATACTTCCTTTCAGCCAGATCCTTGTCAATTGGTCCAATATACCTGGGAGCTGAGATTGTGACTATATTTTGTCGAATTGCTGCCTTCCTGGTTGCGTCAGTCTCCATGAACCATCCGCGACATTCTGGAATTTTCACAGTTCATATTTATTAAGTATTTATTGTAGTTCGTTCACAGATTTCTTTGGCTTGTATATATAAGGATCATTTTACCATTTAATAGGTCCTTCAAAATATCTCCATACTCATGACATTTAGCTGATTCATAAACATCTTTTCCATCCAGATTAAATTTTTTCCCCAAATATCTTCCGATTGCAAATGACTGGCTTAATTTTTTCGTATTAGACTCTTCAAGAAGAGGTAAGATTCCCCATGGATAGTCTACGAACAATAATTTATATTACATTCTCAGTAAGACTTACTGAGTAAGTAGTAATGTGATAATAAAGTTAATGAAAAACGTCTTACTTTGTTTTGTCTCTTGCCAAATATCTCTGTCCAAACGGAAATCTTCAAATTCTACCTGGGCGTAGTGAAAAATCATTCGAATCGGTTCCGCAATTCCTTTTAGATTATAGTAAGTCAACTTAAACTCTGGAGTCATGTTTTGACTCTTTAAAAAATTAACTAATTAAATGAAAAATAAGAAAAATAAGTTGAACTACATGAATGGAAAGCTCTCGGCAGTAATACTGTCATCATTTTCTGTATGTACTTAATCTGCGTAACCGGCATGTGACTCGCACGATAAAATTGCATAAGGTACATTGTATGTGGACTACGATATGATAACTGAACGCATTTAACTCAGCTAAGTAATAGATAAAGATAGTTAAAAATAAAATGAGGTTACGGGGCTAGGTGAGAGACAAAAAAAATCTCCTCAACAGACGTTCTTGGACAGACTTTTTCGCGGTCTGGAGTCTGAATTGGTACGTAAATATGTACCTTAATTATAATTTAGGATAATCATATTGAAATTAGTTAGGTGTAGGGCTATTAAATTTAGGAAGAGTATTATAATTTTAGTTTTAGGCGGTCCATTCCTCCTTCTAGTTCTTAATGTTAGTATTAGGTACAAATTGAGATTAACAATTGAGGAAACGCGTCTGAGATTTTTGTGTGAGATTGTGAAAATGCAAAGTTATTTTTCAAAAAATTTTTGAATCAAAATGGAATTTGTTTTTGATTCAAGGGATGAATTGTGAGTATAGGGTCACTTTGTGTGTGTTGGACGGATTAAAGGCAATGCCATGGTTTTGATGAATCACTTTTGGTTCATCAATTGGTGGGTCTCAGCAGGTTTGTGCCATTAAATAAAATTGTATTACGATTATCATTGTTTCGTTATTAGTCTTATATTTTTCACATGTAAGTACTTATTTTTGTAGTATGCATCCTAAATGTGGCTAGTCTTCTTCCCCAAGTGAGTCAGGAAGGACTCTTGCGACCGTATCGAAATTATGCAGATGTAACTCTATTCCACTATTATGTCCCAAGGTAATAAAATTATTTCATCTGCCTGTATCAAAAGCTTTTGGTCAAACAAATTCTCACTCATATAATTCTTTATTACAGAGAAGTCACTAGGGCTACATTTGAATTCGCAGCGTTCATGGATAATCCTAATTGTGCTGCGAAAGATGTTCACATGTAAGTTTATTGTAACAATTTAAATGTTGTAAAATCATTTTGTTAATTCGAAAATTTTAAATTTCTACAGATATTTGCAACACGGTAGCTATCCAGTCATGTCAGCAGACAATTCATCCTTTCCACCCCACATGTATGTGAACCGGACATCAATGTTTCATATTGTTCTACATGCAACTTTCCAACCTCAAGATACGACAATATTTCCCGTGTACTCCCCTCAACCAGGTGACTTTAACTTAACAGGAAACAAATTTTTTTCATATTATTTGCACAATTCTTAAAAAACTCCTGACTCTAATATTGGGCAATGTTTGCAGGAAATTGGTTTGCTGCAGCCTATTTACTAAATTGGGATCAGCATGTACAACAAGAGGTAAACTTTGACATGATATTTTATTCAAGTGTCTCAAACAGTTTTTGTATACAATTTGGATTTCCTTAATTTCAGGGAATCGGCCACAAATGTCAATTTAGTCTCGGTTCTATTGCTCTTTGGACTCAAGTTTCCAATGTTGACACAATTCCTTTGGAGTCCACGACGAGACTGAGTAGTGAGGAGCGTTTCAGCTACTTCAAGTTAGAATCACATATGTATTTTTCTGCTTCATTCTTAACGAAATGCAATTGTGTCTGTGAGAAAAATAATTTGCAAACTTGTTTCATTTTCGTTTAAAAAGGTTTTACATTCCGTCGGGAGTTTGGGACTTTACTTTGGAAATTGATGGATGTCGATTCAAATCCTTGTATTATCCATCAGAGAATGAGCTATTTGCTACTAGTAGTAGTGAGAAAAAGCTGAAAGTAGGGACCGAAAAAACTAACGACACTCATAAAGACTCAAATGATTCTGTGGTGTGTCTTCAAAATGTTTTCCTACGGGCGAGAGCTCTACCAACATACAATCCAGCAGATGCATTACCAGCTTTACTAACTGATCGGAACGATTCGTATTTTATTCACTTGGAAAACCTTCCGGAAACAGACTCTTATTACTATTTACTTATTGTGGCAAACACAAAAGTTTCTTACAATATCAGTATAAATACTAGAGGTTAGTTTTTTTCATGTATATGTAAAATCATGTCTTACATTATGTTTGTTCAAAAACAATTTTAATGATTATTGAATTTTTTTATTTCTTACTTTCTAAAAGAGTGTCAGCCACAAATTTTAGGCAAAAGCTTTATTCAACATTTTTCTGGAATAAGCCTCACTACAAACATGAAAGAACAAGCAATTCGTATGAATATTACAAACGCAACAAAAGCAGGAGATCAATTGGGTCGTTGTGACTGTGTTCCTATCTTTCGTCTTACTCGGTATGTTTCCTCAAGAATTAATATGAAAAATGTTTTAGTCTTGATTGTGAACGATTATAGTTATACAACATGTACTTATATTTTGCAGAATTAAGCATGCCCAAGACTTTTCGGATACCTTTTTACTAGAGGTAAGAAATGTAGCCAAATACAATATGATGGGTATTTAGAAATTATTTCAAAGAAATATATTGTATGATTAAAAATATTATTTTAAAAATAATGTCATCTCCTTCAGGGGAAAGAATGGTTCACCACATGGCTTGCCCTGACGGATTCAATGCCAGTAGGAGCTTCTTTCGGTACAATTTAATTTTCATTAGTTAGTTTACACTCTAAAAACAACAGCACTATAATCGAATGAATTGTTTTAATATCTAGAAATCCTTCCCTTTGTTGATATTGGTGGAACTTTATCAATCTCTATTCATATGGATGAGCTTCTTTTAGTAAGAAAAACGAACAATAATATTTTTTGCCTTTGTTGATATTCTGTAATAAACTACAGTATGATTTTCTTGTTATAAAACTACTATAGAACGCCACAACACAGGATTTACATGTGACTGCCTGCATAAAAAGAGGCCGTCCTCCAGAGCCCTTATGTTGTGCTGCGGACACGGCCAACATATCTGCTTGTTGCCCCGATGGTTTAACGTTGCATATCTCTTCAACTAATCTCAGGTAATCCCATTAGTAATATTTAAGGTCGTTCCATCATTACAATAATCTGAATATTACAATCAGTTACTAATTTTTAATGTTTTGATTAAATTAGCACTGTGGATGATATCATCCTTATTCCATATCCAGAGCCTGGTAAGAAAACCAAAGTCCCATCTCTACAACGTGCTGTGCAATAAATTACCTATCTAAAGCAATACCTATACTTACTTACTTATAACTCTCATAATTTATCTGATATAACTTTGTCTTAGATGTCTGGTACATTTCATTCACAACCGTCTGCTTTTATCAAGGGTATTTAATAATATCAAATGCATCATTTTTAATGACTACATGTAATTATCATACAAATAGCACCTTGTTTCAATATTTTTGTGTTGTGTTTATTTTATGTGCAGTAAAAAAGTTGCGTGTGTAGTTGAGGAAGCTCTTGTGTCGCTGGATGTACGCACACAACCCTGCGTTCTCACAAGGCCTACTTCACAAGGTTCGTTTTAATTTCATTATGTAGTAATATGGAATTTTAGTGTTGCTTCGAACCTCAAGGACAACTATTTTAATTTAATTCAAATTCAGGAAAACTGGAACTGCCATGTGGAGCGTATGGATTATGCCAAGAAGTTCACAAGGGACAGTTTTTTTATACGGCTTGCCACTGTATTGGAGGTACAAATAGAGTTATTTTTTATGCATAACCTTCACAACATCTTCTTGATTGTTAATTTAATTTAAATATTTATTTTGAAGGATATCGAGGTTGGGCATGTAGTGATGATTCCGAAGCAACTCCTGAATATTTACTTCTTGCAACAACGTAAATACGAAAATTAATTTGTTATCAATATGCTTATATGTACAAAAATGGCCAAAATGGGTTTTAAGACAAAACTATGAACTAATTAGCGGTTTGAATTTACAATCATTATACTTTTTATTAGGTTGTTGCTCACTCTGAGTAATCTATTTTTCATCCCAGCGATCATTCTTGCCATCCGGAGAAGAATGCTTACACATGTATTGGTTTACCTTGCAACAATGATCTCATCAACTTTGTAAGTATTATTTGTTTAGATGCCTCACATTTATGAAACGTATATTATACTGTAACTATGCCAATAATTACAATAAAAAGTATTAAGAGCTTTTAATTTGTACAATTTTAGGTATCACGCTTGTGACCAGGATATTTATGGTTACTGTCTGACACGCTACCAAGTAAATATATTGCTGTTTATTTTAATACTTGTCATATATTTGTGTATGACTGTGTACTATGTATTGATTAATTTGTTTTTTTCAAAATCATACAGCCAGTAAAAGTGTTTTATTATTATTATTTTAAAAAATTATAGGTCTTGCAATTTTGTGACTTTTTTTGTTCGGTAAGTGAATTTAATAGAATCACATTAATTTGGTGGGTAGACATTTTATGCTGTATTATTTACTTATTTTGTGTCTTCCAGATTTTGGCTTTCTGGGTGACCCTCATTGCTTTGGCTAAGAGTCCACCAAAGTACGATTCTGTGTTGTACATGTTGGGTGCACTAGTAATTGCCATCGGAGTTGGTAAATTAAATTTTCGAATTGCAAATTTAATATATTTCAGGGACGAATATGGTAGTTTGATAAATCGGTAAACTAATGGATCTCAATTTTTTAGAATACAATCGCACTGGACTAATGGTGTTTATCGTTCCATTCTGTCTTGGGATTGGGATTCCAGTCAGCGTCTGGACATACAGAAGCATCCAGTCGAAAAGTCTTCTCACTCCCACATTAACTTCGGTTCTCCTGTTTTTACCTGGCGTCCTTTTAGGAGGAGCTGGATTAATTCTGTTTGCGTTCGTCGAAACAGAGGTGAGGGCAATTAAATGTACTATTTCAGTTGTGTCAAATATGTATCAACTTATTAAATAAATAAATGTTGTTTTTATTCTTTCAGGACAATTATCGGGTAAGTTGATTTTGAATTGTTAGGAATTAGTTTATTCAGATGTATGTATTACATGTGTAGATTGATTTATTTCGTCAAATCTTAATCTTGCAGTATACCCACAGCGCTTGGCACGTCATTATTGCCCTTTCATTAGTGTACTTGCTTCCAAAACAACAGAAAAAACAAGAAGACGTTGTATTAAATGGAATCAGTGAAAGGAATAATACATCTGAACTATCCGCAGTGAACGAGTATCAAGGAACAGTTTCGTCGAGTCCCGTTTTCTTTATAACTTCAGATCTTGACCACTTAGTTCAGGATTCAGTTCAAGAACAAACAAGATAATTAGCTAGTGAGATTTTGCACTCCAAATAATAATATTATTATAGCCCTGAAAAGTTTATTACTGACTGACATTGTTAACTTTTATTTAATTATTTATATTTTTAAGATTTTATTGTTCGACCTTATTCGTTTTGAAATCCATCGATAGTGATTGTTAATTTGTTGTATATTCTATTAGTGTAAATATTTAACATTATATTTTTAAGATATTAACTTTCGTCTATCTTTTCATCTACCTAATTAATGTACACAATTGAGGTCACATTAAGCAGAGTCTTTTGTCACAAGTGATGATGATTACTTCAGTTCATTTTTTAAACTGTAAAACTGTACGAGTCTATGTTACGTACAAATACGCTACTTGATTACTTTGCCACAAGAATTCACAGCGTTCGTACCAATTTACATGCGTTTAAGTTGGTCCTATGCTATACTAGAAAAATATGTTCACTGTGAGGTATTTTAGCCGATTATGACTATGTTAGATTAATAATTTTAATGTTTAGATTAGAAATACGATATCTGTTACAGAAGCTATATTGAAGCTGTCTTTCTAACTTTAGGGATATATTTGTACCTGATTTATTTCAATCAAGTTGTGTAATAGTATTAACCACGTGTGTAAATTGCAATGCATTTTATTTAGCCAATTCACTTTATTTTTTTCTTTTACTTTTACAAGGCCATTGTACGTCAAGTAATTGTTCTTCCGATAGTATTATAATTGATTAATTTATTGTACGTCGTTCATGTTGGTGGTCGTGTTTGTCCCCTTTCAAGTCATGTAATTAAGTGCTTGACCTACAAGGCATTTATAGAGGTTTTGTATAATGAATATATTTTGATGTGCAATATGATGAACAATTTTAGAATAGTACTTAATACTGAAAGATGTAAAAATTGTAAGGAATATCACAAACTGTCAGATAGAAAGGGGTATAGGATGAAATTTTGTAGGAAACAGCATACAAGTCTGATTTTGGACATTATAGTACATGGACGACACCATTTTAGAAATTGTGAAAAGAATCGTGGTGGAATTTTACATGTCAATTAACTGTAAACTCAAAGCTTATCAAACATCTTGAATCATTCTCTCAATGATAATAGGTGTCAAAGTTATAAAAAAATGTATTCTTATCAGTTTTGCAAAATTCAATGTGACGACCATAAAGATTTATCAAAATAATGCCATAATGATATCATATAAAAGTTTTCTGGTGTCCACATTAAATGTTGGTGTACTGTAATAACCACTGTTCCTCCTCACCAACATTTGTAATAAAGTTTTGTCAGTGCAGGGTTGTCATGCCCTGATCAAAATACCAAAAAAGGATTTTACTTGGATAACTATTTATTCTTTTTGGTGTTTCAAACAATTTCACTTGTTTCAATATTAAAATAAGCTTTGTTCATACCATCGCATAGTCAGTCCAAATATTAGGTATCCGTCGTAGAATACAAAATTTAAGGCGAAAGTAGAGTTTCGGATTCTGACATGTAACATTTTTCTGACTGTGACAAATCCGAACATCCATTCTACTTTCGTCTTCGTATATATGAAATGGAAGGAGGACACACATGCAAAATAATCCACAAATATTTCAGAATTACCATTCACGTCAAAAGCGACAAACATTTAATCGTAAATATATATATGAAAATAAACCCACTATATAAAGAAAAACAATAAATAAGAGTACAGAAAATATAAAGCATTCACACACTGTTGAGACAGAAGATACATATAACGAACGGGGTCAAAGTAAACACACACACACACACGTCGCCTAATGTTAGAAAAAATTAACTCACACACATACACAAAAAATATATAAATGAATTTCAAGTACTGACCAAAAACTATTTAAACAACAATTATAATAATCATAAAAGTGATGAAAAACTTTTATAAAGTAATACGACTGTCTTCTTTTTTTGTGTCAAGAGTCAATGTACTTATTTTATCCATAAGATGTAAAAATTTTTTTACATTTATACACATTGTATACATACATTTACACACGTGTAATATAATAGTAGTATTAGTCAATTTGGACTGACACTATAAAATCTATACTATTGACTCGAAAAATAACAGCATTAAATGGTTTTATTATTACAGACATTTTTCAACATAAATAAGTAATTTTGAATTATTATTAGAATCATTTGACGATTATAAACAAAATGACTCAACTCGTATCTATCTTATACTAGTGTGTAGATTTAAGGACGACATTGTGCTTTTGGTTTGACTTTTACTAAAAATGTTCCAAAATCTTAAAGTCTCATCTCCAGCCCCCGTGACGATAGCTGATCCATCGGGTGACATGGCAAGGTAAAGTACTCGGTATGAATGTCCAGTCAGTTTTGCGACTTGTTGTAAAGACGGGTATTTCCACACGAGAATTTGATTTTGAGAGTAACCGTGAGTGCTCACCTGGAATTACAATGAAAGAGAAGTTATACATTTGAGTACATTGTATTACATTGTAGAATATAATAATAATACTAGTGGATGAAAGGATAAATTGTGGGGGCTTACCAATTCAGAGGAGTGTTTAGACCATGCCAAATTGCATACTTGAGAACCGGTGTCAATGCACTGCATGGGCTGATTAGTAAGAGTATTCCAGAAACGAATGCAACGATCTGATGAATGAAAATATCGTTTTGTTAACCTTGATACATGGCTATACGAATAACTGTAAGTATTTATATATGTACAAGAAAATACATAGCTGAAAATCATGTGTGGAATTGATAAGACTACATGTGAAGGTTACCTGCGGTTCCTCCACCGCTTGCTAAAAGACCATGGTGATGAGGAGACCATGCGATTGCTGATAAGGAATCAAAATGTGCAATCGGAATGATGAAATAGTACAAATTACAAATATTTCCAATAAATAAATAAATAAAAATGTCAGGATTATTTGCATATATAAAATGTTTCTGTACCTTTAACAGCGGCTAAATGCTCTGTGTAAGACTGAATTGGTGTGGTAGACTGAAGATTCCATACATATAAACGATTGTCATTGCCACCCGACGCCAGGTATTGGTTATCTGGAGACCATTTGAGACCACAAACCTAGTAGAGAGATAAAATAAAAAATTGTAGATTCACATGGCATCATTGATACAAAGTTTGTGTAAGCAGGATTTTGTGACTAAAGCATATTATAATCATGTAAGTACTTCTTGTCGATGACCAGTTAGTTGTCGTTCTTGAATTGCTGGTGAAGACCGGATGTCTTTTTGGTTGATGAATCGATCTCGTGAACCACTAGATAAAAGGTCACCATTCCAGGCAATGGCTCCAACACGAGCTGTATGACCGTGTAGTGTGCTCACTTGTTTTCCTGCAGCTGCATCCCAAACTTGTACCAGTCCAGCTTGTGTTCCAACAGCCACCAAATTCCCCTGATAATGAACGAAAGCATTTATTTATTTATAATACTACTTTCTGACAATGTTACGTGGTACGATTGCTGCTTGTTACATATAGAATCTGTATTTTAGTGTCAGCAAATAATAAAAAATGAATAAGTATTTTGACTGTACTTTGTAATTTGTTTTAGATATGACTATTATACTGTTTGTACTTGTTTGATATGACAAATCAAGAGATTAAGCCATTGGGTCGTGTATCTATTCACGTGAGTGTGTAAATACGTACAATAATGTTTAATGATGCTATTGACCTACATACGTATCACGATTTTATATAATGGAAAGAATAAGTATAAACTAAATAGGAAAATGTAATTCTTATTTCTTCTATATTCTTTGTACTCTTTTTTTAAGAAAAATCTTTTTTTAAAAAAATAATCCTCATTCAGATTTTCATGAAACTAATTTTTACTGTCACGACAAGAATACACATCAAAGAAAACTGATGCAAATACCTTGTTACCTAATTCTTATTTCAAATAACTTATTTGATAAAACTCAATTGAAAAAATATTGCAATCTTACCCTTTCATTCCAGGCAACGGATGTGACTGTATCATCTGTCTGTGCTAAATCACATAGTCGTGTCACTTGGGAGGTGCAGGCTGACCACAAATAAACACAAGTTCCGAGACCAACACTTAGTACATTTTGTGAAGACCAGTCAACGAGATTGAGGTAAAAGTCATCTTGCAACTCGGGAGCGTCAAGGACTTTGAATGGTACTTTACTAATACGACGAGTTGGTTTCTTTGGAGAACGTAGTAATTTTTCAGATTTACTACTGATGGGTGATAAGGAATAAGGAGACCATGGTTCGTTCATAACAACAGACCTCTCTGATGCATCAAACTAGAGATGATCATGGAAAAGAAACAATAATATTAAATTAATGTGATCGTAAATACACATAGTACCGTTATCATAATAATTATTTTTCTTTTTTTGAATAACTGTAATTTTGTCCTTACGTGAAATAATTTTCTATTTGGAGATTGTTTACGGTCTGTAATACTAATTTCTTTATTATCTTCAAACTGGTAGCCCAAAACTTCATTCTTTAAGAGTGAGGAGTACACAACCGAACCATCTTTATTATTTTCTGAATTATCCCGTGATTTTTTATATGGAGTAAGAGTACGGTTGGTATCTGGATTTTGGTTATTAGGCGATGTGGGATAGGTCAAATGCCAAGTATTTCCTGCTCGGGCTGGGATGAACCTATCACCATACCTCGGCTTGAGGGGTGAGTTCTCCATCGAGGGTTAATTGTGATTAAAACTTTGATAAATTTATGTTTTTTAAATCACTTTGAGACACAGGAAATGAGAGAAAAACTATTATATATGCCAAAGTCGAAACTCTTAGTCCAAGCCCAACAGTGCATGCCTGACAACACTGGGATCTGGCACGAATTCAAAAATCGTCACAAAAAAATCGTCACAAAAAATTTTGAATGACTCATGGGATGACCTGGGTCACTTTATCTGATTAATTCCGTGCAGAGACGAGAGAACATCATGTCGTCCAACGATAGGTACTCAGTCATAAACATGTCACTTGATCATTTTGTATAATTTAATTATTTTACTAAAACGTATATGTACATGATGTGTGTTCGTATGCAGACGAAAGCCGTTGAAGCTGAAATTGAAACGATCATCCTATAAAGAGTATGTACCGGTGACCTACGAGAACGGAGGGAATGACCCGGTACTACAATTATTTAACAATGTAGTATACAAAATTCATGACGGTGACCTAATTGTACTTTTCTTGTCAATCAGGGACCAAAGGAGAATGGCCATAATATTCCAGCGTCCGTAGTTAGCATTTTGCGGAATTGTGTTACCCCCAAGAAGTAAAAACTAAATCATAATAATTATGATTTCTATTGAAATAATCAACATCTGGGATTGAGACTGAGAGAGTTTAATCAAATGAAAATGATGTAATCGATAGGGCCA
>WJFB01003607.1:0-12639 GCA_009870185.1 Pygmarrhopalites habei | reverse complement strand
GGGTATAGTGGGGGGGGCAGAACATTCGAGTCGTCAGCGACAAGTTCAGTGGTACTACGCCGGAATGATTTGAAGGATTCTATAAAATTAGTACGATCATGTCCGCTCTCAATAGACGGAGTATCCTGGTCCATCATGTTTTTGTAAAAATTTGGATTGATTATTTCCCCATAGGCATTATAGGCAAATTCAGCCTTGTCTGTAGCCTCGATACAGGGAGATATGAGAAGGTCGCCCTTTAGGTGCAAGTTGACAAGTGCTTGCAAAATGCTCCTCCATTTCCACTTCGGCAGTCGCAGCACCCATATTCAATATCAACACAGTAAACTAATGATGGGTCTGAGGAAGATTGTACATGATACTCAAATTCATTTATGCCTTTGACTTGCTAGTGTGATGCCATTTCTGCAAGTTGGAAATACAGAAGCTCATGCCTGGTGACCCTAGAGTGGGCAAATGTCAACAATTTTCTTTTGTGATAATTTTCAAAGACATTTGCTACAAAATCGACCAATGCGCAAGCGTTAAAAGATCTACAACGCTGCAAAATATCTTTCAAAATACGAATGGATGACTCAATAATGTTGTTTGTGTCATGCCCTCTGGTGGGTAAATACTGACGGACATGATGAGCCCATTCATCTTTTCGTTCCCAAACATTGTTGATGTGAGAAAAATAACTTGGATACTTTTGAGTCTTGGGATGATTTTGGAGGTCATCAAATAGTTCATGACTTTTTGTGACATCCGTCTCAAATAGAATCAATCGGAATAAATTCATCAAGTCACGCCTGTCTTCTTTCTCAATGCCGTGACTGCTGTCCCATTGCCAACGCCACTGTGCCTGACAAACGTGAAACGAACAGAAAAGTAAAGTTGACTCTGGAAATATTTTTGCTAAGGCCGCTCTTTCAGCACTACTGTCATCGGTCATGACCACATCTGGGTAACCTTCCCCTCCAAATCCTTTTAATCCAATAGCATTTCTATTACAAAATTTTAAAAAAGTTAAATGTTTATCTTAATGAAGTTTTTATCAGCATATATTGAATTTCATCACAAAAAGTAGTTTAAATTACCTTGCCCTTTCAAAGACGGCCATGTAACATTCCATTGATTGGGACTCGTGCAGAACACAAGCCAAGGGTAAACCATCCAGCTTGCTGGAGCAGAGGAACAAGGTCATATTTGTACTCATTTGGTCACATGATCCAGTGGAATCAGCAAAAATAATTTATCCAGCGGAGCGCTGTTCGTGAACTCTGCGCATGACAGGAGTCAGAATCACTATGGTGAGTGGATTTTCCTCAATGATAACGTCAATTCCTTGGGCCTCAAAAATACTTTGTTTATTTTTCAAAACTTCAATGACACTTTTCACGGTTCTGTTCCCATAATTTTGTGACCTACCATAAAGTACAATTAATTTTCATACGTTTATTCATTAAAACCAATCGCTTTAAATAGTCAACTGCGCGGTGTACTGGCTATTGAGTCAGTAGCGCTGATTAACCTTCGTATATTGTAAAGGTGTGTCACAGTCCTGCTGGTGGGATAAATTTGAGCATTTGCCAAAGTGCTACTAATTTCTGCTCCATTGTCCTTTAAATTTGCCATGAGCGCCACCTCGTGGAGCTGGCGTGCTTCACTGGCAGATTGACCCTCATCAAAATATTTCATTAACGTGCCCCTCGTCTCATCAGTGATCCTCAAGAAGCTGTAGACTTGCGAGACTTTTGTCAAGTGAGAATGGTTTAAGGACATCTAAAAAATCAAGCCGAAGGCATTTAGTGACACGTGACTAATTATTATTAATATTTACTTTACTTAGTCAGAAATGTCAGCCTACCTTGATGACAGCATTGTATCCCTGTTTCATGTATTGATCTTTTTTTCTGGTATTCACAGTGTCGTTCTTAATTTTGATACTAATGTTGGCATCGCAGCTTTTGTCTTTAGATTTAGATTTATTTTTATAGGCAATATTATTGGTTTTGTTTGCACGACCGTGATGACAAACATAAAATGCCTTGTACAAGAAATTAATTGGATTAGCCTTGGTGTCTCGATATGTCCAATTTAATTGAGAATTGGCACTAAAATTTTTAATCCAATCATTACAAGCTATTGTCCATCAACTATTGGCTTTTGGGCTTATTTTTATGGATGGAGAAATAATGCTCCTAATTCCTTTTATTTCACTAGTCAAAGTTGGCTTTGATGGCACAATTATTGACCTGTACTCCATCTTGTCCAGAACTTTTTGTAGCCAAATTTGATCCATGATTTTGTTTGAAAATATTCTGTCGTCTTGCTACGGTGTGATATGAATGCATGAAATGAGTGAATTTTTTCTCTTTTACTATACCAAAGGGTTCAAAAATGAAGTTAGTTTTAAAAGGGTTTCCTTATCTACTTCCTGATAGAAAGAATGCCTTGGGTCAGAAATTTTTTAAACTCCAAGGCGTGGAGCAGAAAGAAGAGCGAGTTTCTTACACGCATTGAGATGGGAGTGCATGTCAAAGGTCTTTGGACTTGTACAATTTTTTCATATTTATTGTGGGCAAATAATTGACCTAGGGACAAAATGACGAGTCAAATCAAAAAAAAGAAAGACGCAAAAAGTTATTAAAATCACTTTTTACGTCTGACTGAGTCATTCCATGGTCGAAAATTCACAAAAAAGTTTAATGGTGCCATTTCCACTGTGGTATTTGTAAACACGGGAGCCGTCCATAATGAAAATGGGTCGTTTCTACTATTTGACTTTGTCTACCGAGCGGGAGACTCAAATCAGTATTTTTAAAAATAGTATCCTCACAAGTTTCCGGGTGGAGGACGGAGCGGAAGAAAAAGTTATTTTTGAGGTACCTGAAGGCTATCGTGATGTGTGGGCTTCTGAAATGCATGAAGGTCTTCTTTCGTTAATTAGTTAAATAGAATCAATTAAATTAAATATTTAAATATCAAGGGAATTAAAAGAATTAATATTTTGTCTGTTTGACAGTGAATGGAGAGCTGTACGTTTATTTTTGTATGTACGGCACAATCGAGAATAATATTTTCATGTATGCCATCAAAGCGGAGGATCCCACTGACCCCATGGGTAGCTGGAGCTCCTTCATCAGGTCAGTGATCTCAGGTCACCCATTTCTTGTCGTTGTTGTCCATCGTGAAAAAATGTTTTAAAAAAAGAACATAGGACGATGACCTAAATGACAATTTATTGTTTTAAAAAGTATTAGTGTAAAATCCAAGTTTTGCTTACAAAAATATTTAAGGATCCTTCAAAATGACCCGGACTTTACAATTGGTCACACGGACGCCAGTCATGAAGCACGGTGTGAATGGGGATAAACTTTATTTTGTGTGGGGAAGTATGAGTGGTCTCTGGATTGCGCCCATGAATAATGCAACGGAGATTGGGAGGTCAAAGCTTTTTTTGAGACCACCCACTCGGGACAGTGAAGAGTTGGGTCAAAGTTGGGAATGCTCTTTGGATGCTGTGTCCGGGTCAAGGCAATGCATATGTGAAGGTGTCATGCAATCTCCTTTTCTCTCCAAAAAAATTTGAATAAATTTGAATTTTTTTTAAAAAAAATGTTTTCCCCTCATTTTTTGTAGGGCCTTATTTCATCTACAGTCAAGGTGTGTCCTACATGGTCTTCTCTGCTGGGTCAACTTTTGGTCCGGACTACGTCCTTGGTAAAGTGTCCAGTGTACTTGAGTACACCACTTATTTCAAATTATACAAGCCAATCAGATGGAAGATGAGTTTCTTCCAAAATGGCCGGAATTTTTGAAATGACTTTAACACATGAATTAAATAGATGTAATAAATAGGCATGATGTCCATTCCCTTTGACAAGGATCCAATGGTCCCTTCGAACTGGTACAAAATTTTAATGATATTTTTGATTGGTTTACTCTAATTAAATTTTAATATGAATTCATCTTGACACTCGCATGAAACATAATTGCTACTGATTGTAATTTTGTGGTACTGGAAGGTGGTTTGGTGAGAATGGGCCAGTATTTTGGAGAAATGATGAAGTAATTGTTTGCAAATACCTTATAAAATAGGTGTAAAATAATATCTTACATTATTTTAATGGGTTTGGTGGTTGTTGTGATTCCGCAGGAAGAAGTGTGGACGACAGGTCATGCGACTTTTACACGTTCTCCTGGTATAAACTACAATTTTTTATCGAAAAGTCTAATAATCTTATTTGTTATGATGTAAAAGTTGAAATAATGCAAAAAACAAATTGTGGATGAGTGTAGATGACAAGGAATTATGGAGAGTTTACCACGCATCCAACTCGTACCCAAATCCGAATGGGAATCGAGTAGCCCGGATAAATAAAATGGATTTAGACTTGGATGGATCACCTTCATTTCCTCGTCCCACAGGCTACAACCATTCCATCCCCGTTTCAAATGGTAAATTCTGAACTGATATGAAAATGAAGTGTGTGTGTGTGTGTATACGTGACTTTGTCATTTTATTGGCACAACATAAACAAACAACAAAACTTATGCATGAGATTGAATGCTCCACTTAAACGTTTAATATCATTTTGTTTTTGTGTATTCTATTTTACAGGGCAACAATCCTCATGCCTTCCTAACAGTATTCCAAGATAAAGCTAAGACTCTAGACTTCAGTTTTAATTTCCATCAAAATATGTGAGAATAAAATACTGAGAATAAAGGACTGTGGTTTGTGTGGGTCTTGGACGGAGACTCTCCGTAAATATTTAAAATTGTAACACTTTATTTATTTCTCCTACTTATTAGTAATTTCTAACGGTTGACCGAGTCTCCTGCTCTTAATGACTGTTTCTGTGAATAAATAAGGCAGTGAGATAAAGAACATCAGTCAGAAAGCATTTGTCAATGAAAATCACACTTTTTCTCGTTGACCGGCATAACTGCTACTGAAAACAGCAGATTTCTTCTGGGCAGAGGCTAAAATTCATAAAAGTAGACTCTCTGAGATAATTTATCTCACAGAAGAAACAACAACAACAACAAACGTCATTTGTACAGTTGAACTGAAGACCATCATCCAGTCAGGGATTTGTGGAAAATTTCAAAGGGATTGCACGTGAAAAGGACGTGAAAAAATAATGCACGTACTTTCCTTTGGAAATGTCGACCAATCCCTGACCGGACGATGATCTTCAGTTCAACTGTACATTTGTAATTGAAGAACAGTGTGCCTCTACTGTTGAGAAGGGCTACGTGACATGAAGTGGGACATGCTTTGTGTGTAAAAGTCTTTTAAACTAAAAGACTCTTTTACTAAATGAGTCCTTGACTTGCGCAATGCAATGCCATACATACTCCTGTGATACTGTGTGTAGCACAATGGAATTTTTGTAGGGTTATCAGTTGAGTGATCCATTAAATACTCTCGAGTCTTCACCACCTATCTGGAATGATTAGAGATTAGACGGCTGTCTCTCTGGAATTTTGTCCGTGTCCTGACAATGATGAATCGATGGGCACAAGGACCCTCTTCACTTGAAGAATGTATGAACGATATCTTTGTCTAATCGAAAATGTTCGTTCAGCATCCCTTTAAAAGGTAGACTCTCAGGCTGAGAGTCTCAGCACTCATCACATCAGATTAACTGTACCAGTCTCTAGATCTGGATGACCAGTGAAAGCAAAAAGTGTGAAAGCAACATGAAAACCCTGTTTTTCTGGGCACTCACTGCCCTTTTCATCTCTTTGGGTAAGTTCAGCTCATAGTAATCGTGGAAAAACTTTAATATTTTGTCACACATTTATTCATTCACGTTGACACGTCTAAATAGGAGTCGCCCAAGAATGCCTACCCTACACTGAAAGGTTGGACTGTCACCCGGGTCCTTTCGCCGGAGATGACCATAAGAGCCAGTGTGAAGCAATTGGCTGTACTTTTTGCGATCCCGAACTCCCAGACTGGAACGTTCCCACTTGTTTCCTCCCAAAATCCTACGGGTACAAAATCGACGGAGAACCCATCGAAACTCCTGAAGGAGTCAGGTACAAAATTGACCATTTTTCATCCAGTGAATCTTCAAAGTTATTCGCAAATTGAGGGCGTTCTAATGATTTTGCGAATTTTATTCTTTTATATTTAATTTGCAGAGTCAATCTCCGTCGTGCAACAAACGCGTCAATGTTTGGTTCAGATGCAGAGACGATCACACTAGAAGCTCAATTCCAGTCAGACTACCGTCTCCGCTTGAAAGTATGCAAAACAATTTTACGCAAAAATGGCGCCATTATTCAAATTGTAATTTTGATTGTGTGATTTGGTATTTTTCGAAAGATAACAGATGGGACTCCAAGATACGAAGTCCCACTTCAAGTGGACCCTCCTCAAGGTGGAAATAGTAATCCTTTGTACGAGTTGACATTCTCGAATGACCCTGTCTTCTCTCTCAAAGTTGTGAGGAGGTCAAGTGGAGCGGTACTATTCGACACTTCACTGGGTGGACTCACATTTTCAAATCAATTCCTTCAGTTGACTACCAAATTGCCCAACAAACAATTGTACGGGATTGGAGAGAATGAACAAGCAACTTATAAGCATAATTTTGAAAAATTCCCGGTCTACGCACTCTTCGCCAAGGATCAAGCTCCCGATGTGAGTGCCATCTCTTTTTAAATAAAAATATTGCGTTACATTTTTACGAAGAAAATTTTATGAAGGAGTTTGTTCTCAATTTCAGGGGAACGCTAACATGTACGGAGTTCACGTGAGTAGAAGTTTTTGAAATAATTAAAAAAATATGGTGTCAATATTTTTCCCTATAATGTAATACAAAAAATTCGTATTACTTTTTTCTATAGCCATACTACACAGTAGTGGAGGATGATGGGAACGCTCACTCCGTCGTTTTTGTAAATAGTAACGCACAAGGTACCTCCTTCTCGTATTCACAAATAATCTTCTTGAGCCTAGATATGTGAATGATGAATGGGAGAACGTGTGTGTGACGGACGGAGGAGATTTGGATGGGAAGGGAAGCAATGAGCCGAGTACAGTCAATTTGGGTGGTCTTTCAGAGGGAAAGACTTGCAGACAAATAATTTATTGACAATAAATTATTGTGTAGCTTGAGTCTGGCTTACAATCTCCCTCTTTCCCATGAGGACCACCCAAGTTCACGGAGCTTCCATACCGCTGACCTCCCACGATGTATCTCACACATATTCCCCCCTTCACCCATCTACACTGCGACCACGGTTGTTCACGTTCCGTTCAAATGACGATTTTAGGGAACGAAATCCGCCATTTGAACAAAAATTCGAAATCTTCGGACAAATTTGAACGAAATTCCGAAAAAAATTATGAATTTGAACGATAATTTGAACGAAATTTTTGATTTTTCCGCCATTGAAATACATTGTGGGCATTTTGAACGAAGCAGAACGAAGTGAATTTTTTCTTCGAACGGAACGACGTTTGAACGGAACGGTCGTACATTTTCATTTGAACGGAACGAAGTTTGAACGGAACGACACTAGAACGGAACGTGAACAACCGTGACTGCGACACCCCCACACCAACAGTCAAGCAGTCCAACTTAATTGAGTAATGTTCCTCCTCAGAATTCGTGGTACTGCCCAGTCCGGGTCTTTTGTACCGGACGATCGGTGGAGTTTTAGACGTGTACCTTTTCCTCGGACCCAGCGTTGAGAACACTGTCCAACAATACACTGAGGTATTTCTTGACTTCAATTTATTTTTAAAATTATTGGAATTTCTCCAAATAAAATAGTAAATTAATTTATGTGAAGAGTACTCCAGTCTTTGATCTGAATGTAAAATTAATTTTGGACTTGACAGGCAGTTGGTCGGACACCAATTCCTCCCTACTGGGCACTGGGATTCCAACTCTGTAGATTTGGGTACGACTCACTGGAGAACATGCAATTTGTTGTTGATCGTACCACTCAAAACAATATTCCCCTGGTGAGTACACACACACACTTCTTTCTCCCTATGCAAATGAAAGATGACTCAAGTTCATACTACAGAAATGAGCAGTTAGTTTACTTATTGCAAGTAATTGGATTCAATGTGTGTGACAGGATGTGATGTACGGAGACATTGACATTATGGACGAGCGAATGGATTTCACAATCTCCCCAGACCGATTTGGAGGTCTCTCGGACTACGTCAAAGACCTCAAGACGAGAGGAATCAAATTCATGACAATTTTGGTAAATTTTTTTTAATTTCTTCTTTTGTTTCTCAGTGACAAAATTCCAGGCATATCATAAACAGTTTATATTTTTGTAGACTCATTCTCTATTCCCTTTTTAAAATCCCCTCAATTTGTAGGACCCAGCCATCGCTGCCACATTAACTCCTGGTTCTTACCGACCTTTCGATTTGGGAGATGAATTGGATATTTGGATCAAAAAACCTGATGGTAAAACAGCTTTGGGTCGTGTGTGGCCTCCAGGAGATGTAGCATTCCCTGACTACGCAAAGAATTCAACACGTGAATGGTGGATTACACTCATCAAGGAATTCCATGAGATTCTCGAGTGGGATGCCCTCTGGATTGACATGGTAAACTCCTTTAATTAGTACATGGAAATATTCAAAAATTGGATTCCAATTAAGTCACACCTGTAATTTAAACTCACATGATCATTTCTACATTTTTTGACCCAGAACGAACCCGCCAATTTTGTGACTGGTGAGATAGATGGCTGTGCAGTCAACAACTGGAATAATCCGCCATACACTCCAAGTAAAATCTTTACTCATTAAATCCGTATTACTTCAATGATCTTTACGCCTTAGTAAGAGAGGCCCTGCAAAATTATATTTGACTTTATTTTGCTATATCAAAAGAAATCCGCGGAGGTTACTTGCCCACTGCCACATTATGTATGGACCACGTCGATAGTGTTAGTATCCATTACAACACACACTCCATTTACGGGTGGCTGGAATCCGAACCTACTTTGGCGTACGTCTCTAAGCCTTTCTCATAAAACTTTGAAGCGTAATATCCCGGGAAAATGTGAATTAATTTGAGATATTTTTGCAGAGGTGTTTTAGCCGCACGACCAGGAAAACGTGGTTTTGTCCTTAGCAGGTAAAAAGTTGCAAAAGTTGAACAGTTTCTTCTAAAAATTTCTAAAAAACTTGTTTGGACGAATGACTGGTCACGAGTCTAACATCAAAAATTCTCTGGACAGGTCAACTTTTGTGGGAACTGGTCGATGGGTTTCTCACTGGCTTGGTGACAACCATTCCACGTAAGATTAGTTTTTGCACAATTTCTAAAGTTGCTATTAGGCTGCGCAGAAAAATCCGAGAGAAAACTTTTGAGATTTTTAAATGGAGAAATTTTTTGTTTTAAAAAGATGGGCCAACTTGAAAGCATCAATTATTGGGACACTTCAGTTCAATCAATTTGGGATCCCTTTTGTGGGGCCAGACATTTGTGGTCATAATGGGGTGGCCGGAATGGAATTGTGTGTCCGATGGTCAGAATTGGGAGCTTTCTATCCATTTTCCAGGTAAAAACTCTGCAACCCTATAACTCCTTAAAAAAGAGCAACAAATAATTTTGAAATGCATTTTTTCTAATACTAAAATTTTAAATAGAAACCACAACGGTTATGGAAACCAGGACCAAGACCCAGGATCATACGGTCCGGAAGCAGCCGCTGCTATCCGAACAGCCCTTGAAACCCGGTACACTCTCCTCCCTTACCTTTACACCCTTTTCCATGAACACTCTACTCAAGGGTCTACAGTTGCGAGGGCCCTCTGGCATGAATTCCCAACTGATAAAGTAGCCCTCGACTTGAGCACCCAATTTCTATGGGGCGGAGGTTAGTCACACACAAGCCACTCGCATATAACTTTTTGTACACTCTTAGAAGAGAAGGGAAAGTTTCCCCGAAAAAGGGTAAAATTTTGCCCGGAGGAGTGGAACTTTTACGGGAAACTTGAAGAGAAGCTAAAGTCATTTTCCCCGGACGAAGTTAAAAATTGACGGGAAGAGTGGAATTGTCCCTGCATCTCGGGATATTTTCCCTTCTTGGGGGAAATTTGTGGACTCCTCCGGGGAAACCAGCTTCCTTCTTTTCCCGTCGAGAATTTTTCCTTTCTGAAGGGAGACTTTCCCTCATTCCCTGGAAAATCCACTTTCCACCCAACATTTTTCCTTCTATTTTAAGAGTGTAAAAGGAATGAAAGGGGCTTTATAATTAAAGTGATGAAAATTTTGCAGGGCTCATGATTTCCCCGGTGGTGACCGAAGGTCAGACTGTCCTGGACATTTATTTTGCTAATGCTCGTTGGTACAGTTACCACGATGGATCTGAGGTCAGTGGACGGGAAGCCAGCATTTCCACTCCTGCACCCCTCGATTTTATCAATGTTCATGTCCGAGGTGGTTTTATCATTCCCACTCAAGAGAATGCAACGAATACGGAACAGTCCCGTCAAAATCCGCTAGGTCTGATTGTGGCATTGGATGATAATCAAGCAGCTAGTGGAAAACTTTACTACGACGATGGAGAACTTTTTGGTAATATTTTCACACTTGCTAAATTCCTTTCTAAAAAACTCTCTCTATAAATTAGCTCTTGCAGTTTATGCGGAGCAGTGCAGATGATTTTAAACTCACCCGCCGAGTTTAACAGGTTTAGCTTTTGCACAGAGCAAAATGGTTCTTTGAGACATAATGTGGGACAACTTTTTTCCGAAAAGAAATAGCAGGGTTTTTGTGGGAAATTTTTTTGACTAAATTTTTAATTTTGTTGTCGATTGGTAGACCCTGTCCAGTCGGGCGTGTACTATTTGGCGTCCTTTGCCTACTTCAATGGAGAACTGACGACCACTGTGGAGAATAATGGATGGGAAGCCATGTCTTCATTACACATCGGTTCTATCCGTCTTCTCGGTTCAGCCACGGCCTACACAAGTGTGACGGTCAATGGACAAGTTTTCCCTGTCACTTCCTCTGCTTCCGGCGAGATCACAGTCAATGGTTTGAATTTGGATCCAACACAAAATTCTAAAATTGTTTTCGAGTAAAATGAGTGCAGAAAATGTTGCGAAATTTGTAGACAGAAATTCACAAAATTTTGTGACAACTATTCATAATTGGATTAATGTAGTAGAATATTGGAAGGGTACGCAATAAAGGTGACTGAGTAAATTGTTGCAATCTATTCAAAGTAATTCAAACGTTCAGTGGCATTCGTTCATTGGAAAATGTCCAGAAATTGCGTGCCTATGTAGTTGATTACCTCTCTCCCAAAAACTCAATCATAATTTTGACACACACACGCACGAGAATCTTATGTCGAGGTGGTTTATGAAAGAACCTCTTGTGTGAATTTCTTTCAATATAGACGGCGTCTATTAGACGTTGGTAAAATTGTTTCAATGCTTAAAAGAATGTTGGATTTATTTAAATATGTCATCTGCCTGCAGTTCAATTTATGGAGGGGTCAATCAGTGACGGAGACCAGTGTTGTGACCTCCATTTTTTCCTTGCACATCTGAAATCAACAATAAATTGACGACCCACATGGATTAATACTTCAGCATTGAGAGACACGAATGGATTTAATTAAAGGCATTATTGAAATTACATTGGCTGTGGCATCAATAATGCACATGTGAAAAGTTTTGTAGGAACGGCAGGTATCTTCGGCAGGATCCACATTGTCATCTGTTCAAAATGACAAAGACTATCAAGTGATACTTTCATTGAATTAAGAATTAATTAATTTTTTAAAACATCCGACATGGAATTTCCATGATGGAAATAGGCAGCTTCATTTAAAAACTCACGTCCCAACTCGTAGCATTTCCGATACAAAGGCAGAGCCCTTCCAAGGTAATCTGGAGGTAAATCCTTCCCAACAAATCCAGCCAAAACGTCCCAGTCAACCGTTCCCTCTGGTGTCAGCTTTTGTAATTAAGAATAGTTTTAAAAAAACAATTAATTTCCCTTGAAATCCCCACGCCCCACACAGTTTTAATTATGGTTTTGATTTCACTCACAACTCCTTCATTGATGGCGGCACATTTCAAAATACACTGAAAATCCAGACCAATTTTATTTTTACAAAATTTTGCATTTTTTTCAATTTTCCACATAAATTTTCATTTTATTGAGAGTCAAGTGACTTGCATATATTTTTTGGTCTCTCTCCTTGTGATTTTTGACCCCCATGGCGTCACTACAATTCATGACGTCATCCCTCAACCTCTTGAGACGGCGGGAAATGACTTGTGCACACCTGACCTCTGTCCTCCATAAAGGACCCTGGCAAATTCCAAAACAAGTTTTAACATTCACAAAAAATGTTCCAGCCTAACCTTCTGACCTTCACACCAGGTCAGAAAGTTCGAAGTTTCTTAAAAAGCGTAAAGGATCCAGAAGAACAGGATCCTTGTGGAGTCTACAGACTTCCTTGTGAGACTTGTGACGCCACCTACTATGGAGAGACTGGAAGACCGTTCAGTGTTCGATGTAAGGAGCACAAAGATGCAGTCCGTACCCAAAACTATTCCTATGGTACAGCTCGACATGTCATTCGCAGTCGTTTCACCTGCAAGATTGATTGGGTGAACGCCGGCTTGGTTGTAAA
>WJFB01003606.1:0-12644 GCA_009870185.1 Pygmarrhopalites habei | reverse complement strand
TCTTTATTAAAAGAAAGCACATATTATGTATTATGTATAGTACTTGTTTACTTAATTATGTATAGTTGTTATGAATGATAGGGTCTACAATTTATTAAGATGTTTTGAACATTCTGTATTGTAGGTACCTGAAGAGTACGGAGGAAGTGGACTAGATTATTTATCGTATGCAAGTAAGTAAGCATGTTGTGACTACAATAATTGTTGTTTACTTAAATAATTATTATTTAAGTAAAATCACTGTATCAAATTAATGAATTCCAAGCCATTTACACGTTCTTCATGTATTGTCTCCTGATATAGTTGCAATGGAAGAAATATCTAGGTATTTACTAGATCATCTCACAATAGTAGTATCCTTATCCTAATATCCAAGTACAAATTATAAATGTATATGTATATGTATTTAACAGAGGCTGTGCATCTGCTGGAGTCGTCATGTCTGCGCACAATTCGTTGTATTTGGGTCCTATAATTGTAATTCGATTAATAAATTTAACAATTTGTAATCTTTCACAATTTTCACAAATGTATATTTTTTTAGAATTTTGGCAATAAAGACCAAAAAGAAAAATGGATTCAGGGATTCACTGATGGTGTTTCAATAGGTTGCTTTGGCCTTAGCGAACCTGGTAAATAATATCATCTTTCAAACGATTTGAAATTTTTAGTACATGTCCTATGGAACTTAAGTTTTTTTGTTTCCTGTATAATTTAACTCAAGGAAATGGAAGCGATGCAGGAGCAGGTAAACAATCTCTCATATAAGTACTTTAAAATCTTTTCCTAGTCAATATGTATTTATCTATACTTGGTGATTATTGACATCATGTAAGTACATATTGTGTTTCATCACAATTTTGTTATTTTATATTGCAGCGTCAACAATGGCTGTCGACTCCGGTTCAAGTTATATAATAAATGGCACAAAAGCCTGGATTACAAATGCCTTTGAAGGTACTTTTTGTACAGTTTTTAAGTACATAACATATTATGACATAATAATTATGTTAAAGTATGTGTTCATTTGTATTTGATGAATTATTTTTTAAAAATTTGTCAATGTGAAGCCAAGGCAGTGGTACTATTTGCAACAACGGACAAATCTCTAAAACATAAAGGAATTAGCGCTTTCATTGTACCGAAGCCAAGTAAAGGTATATGAAATGATTTTGATCCATACTATTTTTTTCTACTATGTATTTGTATCGTGAATTTAGTTTAGGTTGTTGTGATGATGTTTTGTAAAAATGAGTTTGAAACTTTTAAGGTTTTTCTTTGGGAAAGAAGGAAGACAAGGTATTTATAATTTAATATATGAAGATTTTCTTCCAACTTGTTTTAGTATGTTTTTTAATAAATTTAATCAATGAAAAGGATAAAAACTTTTGTATTCAAGCTCGGAATTCGTGGTTCATCAACTTGCAATTTAATATTTGAAGATTGTGAGATTCCAAAAGGTGAATATTTTAATTTCCAACATGAAATTTTGTACAAGAATAATGATCATAGACTATGATTCGTAGTCTGCAAGATACATGATTTTTCGTTGAAATAATTTCCAGAAAATATTATTGGACAACCGGGAACAGGCTTTAAAATTGCAATGAAGACTTTAGGTATGACTGAATATTCATACGGTTTTTTGAAAAAGCTTTTTTCCAACTTGTCATACGATGATTGTAATTTAGATGGTGGAAGAATTGGAATTGGTGGACAGGCTCTAGGAAGTGAGTAATCTATTTTTATACACTTATGAATTTTGCGAAAGGCGCAATACGTATTGTAGTCACAAATTGTATAACATTCTTTTTTTGGAATTAGTTGGTCAAGCTGCTCTGGAAGCAGCCGTGGATTACGCCGACAAGAGAATAGCCTTTGGTATGTATTAAAAGTGCACATAGTAAATTACGTTTGTTTGAATAAGTTATTTTTTCTTTATCAAACGAATATTACAGGAAAATCTATTTTGAAACTACAAACGATACAAAACAAAATTGCTGATATGGCTCTTCAATTGGAATCATCAAGACTACTTCTTTGGAGGGGTAAGCAATGCTATAATAAATATGATACAAGCGTCTTAGTTTCAAGATTTGTAATTTCCGTCCTTGTGTTTCAGCTGCTGCCTTGGCTGATGCTGGGAAACCATACACCAAGGTATTTGATTGAATCATTATTATTCTATCTACCGTTTTGTATTGTCATTTCAACGTGGAATGAATTTTTGAACCTGTAGGAAGCAGCCATGGCAAAGTTGGCAGCGAGTGAAGCAGCGACTTTTGTAAGCCATCAGGCAATCCAAATACTTGGAGGTGAGTGTTTTTCATATGCTACATATTGAGTGTTTCATTTGTAATTTGGAGTATTTTAATACAAAAAATGTATAATACCTTTGCATTGTTTTTAAATAGGGATGGGATATGTGTCTGATATGCCAGCGGAACGATTTTACCGAGATGCCAGAATTACCGAAATTTATGAAGGTATTTTTGAAAAATCCTATTCCAAAATGACAAGTCACAGTCATCGTAATGTCTTGTGAGCAAGTGATGGATTCTGTTTACTATTTGGTTTGTTTCAGGAACGTCAGAGATTCAAAGATTAGTCATTTCCGGAGCAATAATAAAAGAGTACACGTCATAATTGTCTGTATTTTACTAACAATTTGTAACAACTGAAATATCCATGTCTACTTATTGGTACGTATACGAATTTCGGGTTATAGTATGGAATTAACCTGTGTTAAAGTAAAAGTATTTTTCGTTTAAAAACTTTTTGTTGGAAAAATAAATAAATAAAATTGCAACTAATTAATTAGTGCCTGTTGTCGAAATGATTCAAGTCAGGAGTTCTTTTTTAGCTACATATCGGTTTGATTTATTTTCATTTTCCAGATTCTTCATTTTTATCTTTTTTCTCCGCATTCGTACGTTCATATAATATTAATAATACTATTCAGGACCTCACAATAGAATTATGTAACATTGCATCCGTTCCGTACATTACAGTTTTACTCTTCAAATAATTTAATATGAGTCAGTTCTGAGCTCAGTCAACTGGAATGTTGTTCTTTTCGTCAATCGAGTATCTTTAGTATTGATTATTTACTGCTAAATAATAAATAGTTTTGTAATGACTCGGAATACATTGCTTCACTACTGCTTTAAAAAAATGTGTCCACAAAATGGTTCTTCGAAAATTAATATTACTACGGCTTTTGCGGATATTGGTCTCAAATACACACACATACATACAACACGTACTTAGGAGAAGGAACGCTGCTTTACTGTAAAACTTTTCCACTGCCTTTCGACAAGACAGCATTATACAATTTTTAAACTCTTACACATTGCATTTGAGAATCGCCGGAAACATTTATAGGAGAATAGAGATGCATTGAGAATGAATAGGAAATTATTATTGTTATGATATATAACATTTGTATATTTGGTTATCACTACCCCATCCATCATAATATCATCTTACTCCATAATCAATTAATGGAGAAAATGCATGTTCACTGTTCACACATAAACGACAAAACAGTAGTACATAATAAATTATATTCTTTTTCATACAAAGTAACTCCAAAATCTATAAACATACTTTTCTTATGCAAACAAAAAAGGGGTCAAAAGTAGTAGTAGTAGTACTCTTAGTAGTAGTAGTTGTGTTGGTAAGCTGTGTGCACGTTGTGTGTGTATTCTACAATAACAACAACAGTGCGTTTTAATGTATGACAAGAATTGAATTGTTATATAACAACATTTTAGTAATATGACAATATAACATTCAGTTTTTTAAATATAAATAATATAAACTAGCATGTACTTAATGTACCTCAGAGCACATCTTAATGTACCCCAAGATATTAATGACAACGGAGACAAATATAAAATTTTCGCATAATTAACAAGATAGTTTTTACATGTATGTATGCAAATCATTTTAAGTAACTTGCAAAATAGCTTTTCTCCCTAATTAAATAATTAATCATTAAAAAAATTATAATGATGACTAGTCATGATTTTTTTTCATTCTCATCTCTCTCGTCCAATAGTATAATGCTTGTTTCTCATCCAGCAAAAAAAAATTACCAAAAAGTTATTTTGGTTATTTTTTAACAACAACAAATTAAAATATTATAATACAGTTCCATGAACTTTTGATGGCTTCAACAGCTTTGCCTCAGCAAAATTTAAAGTATTCAAGTACGGTATATAATTTAACGTGTATATATACACGTACATAATTTTTTTCATTCATTCATACACCCAGTCAGTATAATACAATGGTTTATACGATTGTATTAATTTTGTTACTTTTTCAACTCATTACGTAGATATTATACTACCATTTATCGATTTTTATCAATTCAAAACTTCCAAGTTTTTCTTCTTTATCAATTCATCATCCATTATTATTGTAGCTTGTGGACAACTACACTATATTTACGTTGGCTGATTAACATATATTTTATTACCTCTAAACGCTAACTTACACACACAACTTCCTATTGTCTACTGTGTACTTGTTTAGATAGAGCAAGAGCTTGGCTCTTAACCTTTACATCAGTTAAATTACTTTTTAAAATTATGATTAGATATATAGACTTTCTAATTTTTTTGCCTAGTCCGAATCGAAGAGAGAGGCCATGACTTTTTGTATCATGGTTGTTTGTATGTAGCGGAAATGATTCTAAAATCTAATTATTTACATTTCACAGCACGGTATAAGGTTTTACATGTATATAATAATATAATGGTTTTATACACAGTTTATTTTTTTTGATATACCTGCAATCATGCATTGTATATATAATATATTTAGATATATAATATTCATGTATGACAGTTTACTTTTCTTTTTTATTTCATTTCATGCGCTCTATCATAATAATAATAATTTAATTGTGCATTACACAACAAGAGGTAATCCTGCCCTCCCAAATTTTAAATATATAATATATAGGATATATTATCTTTCATGTTATTATTTTAACAACAATGAATTATTGTTAATTGTGTTGAATGCAACTATTATTACATTTAAGGTTTATTCTGACAATTTCAAGGAACAAGTCAACACCTTGAACATATAGAATGTATTTCAATATGCTGCAGATGATTGGGCAGTTGAGCTGTTTGTTGCACAGCAAAATATTCTACGAGACAATAAATAATCTGCAAAACTTGTGATGGAGCTCGCTAAGCTACTACTTGATTCGTACCCCTCAACAACAACAACTGAAAAACTATAATATATATTCGAGATGATTATATTATTTGTTTACTACTACTCCAGGTGGCATATTTTATGCGAATTTCGCACACACAATTCATTCAAATCGAAGGAATTATTAACATAATGTTCTCTATATGTTATGAATATTAATAAATAATCAAAAACTAACACGGTTTGGACACAAAGAGGAGACTTTACCAGTTACTTCCATACAAAGTGAGGAGTTTGGCTTTTGTGCTGAAGGTTGGTTTTTTTTCTTATTTTTTTCCTTTTTGAATTTAAACTTAATCTGATTCGGCTTTCATTCCCCGAACTTCTCCCGATCTTCGTTGCTATTTGTAATTTTAGAAAAAAATATTAGTAAAATTGACAATTGTAAATTCTCTGTAGTAACTGTAAAGTTTACACAAGTGTCATTTCATCAAATTTATTTTAGGGAAAAAGGAAAATTCCAAAAAGTTGCTTACTTTATCTAAATCTTCACGAACACGGTCTTCTAAAGCCCGTATATCATCCATTGTCATGCCGTACCAGCGGTCAATCCAACAGAATACTTGCCTAAATTAATTAATAAGTTAATTTAATATAGGCTGTCTTGTTTGAGTGTGATTCCAGTATAATTTCGCAATACTTACCTATGAAAGTTGGTAAATAGGCGACGCTCTGCCCGTTGGATAAAATTTTCAACACCTAAAAAGATTACAATAACATTATTCAGTACATAACGAGTAACAGGAAGATGACAGAATAACTACAGAATTTATACAATAAGAGTACAGTGCTCTTACGATTTTGTAGTCCAAACCATTTAAACTCTGCTGTTACGAGTTTATAGCATGTCACTAAATCCATGACAAGGATACAATATTAATATCATATACACGAATCATGTTGTTGTAACAATCAAGGTCCTACTTGGTCATAAATTAAATATTCAACGTACTGACTGGTTGAACTGTTTCTTTCCATGTACCAGCAAGGGGACCCCGACCAGACTTTTCTGATTTGAATTTGCTTGGATCTTCTGTAAGCTTGTAATCTACGAACATACAACAAACATAAATATGACCACTTGATGATGTAATTTGTACACGTAATGATGATGAGTCAACAACAACACCATTGACACACATTTTGAAAAGTTGTAATCTATTTTGAATTTAAAGGCAAAACTTTTTATACCTGATGCTGAAACACTATCACTAGCAACTAGAAAAAAACATGAAGTGATTGTTAATGTATTTGACATGAATTCACGGTAATTTGGTTTTTCAACATTGAAATGACTGACTAATTTTTTTACAAGTTTTGGTAAATTTTGTTCTAGGTAGAACAAAATTTGATATTAGGACTCATTATTAGAAATTCACTTACTATCGATCATGACTACTTCACGTTGTTTTAATTTGTCCGAGTTCAACTCGTGGACATTATTCTGAGTTCCTCTATCTGGTACATGTAGAGACTCAATAGTAATGAAAAAATTTTCTTTCATGTAGCCCGGATTCTGAATTTTGTAAGGAAAAACAAAACATTAGTACAGTGACAAAATATGTTGATGAAAAAATTGGTCCCATTGAAACATTCGATAGTTAATCAATTATTAAATCGATGTGACTCACGGTAATGACAGTTCTATACAGGAGGGTCCGGCATAAAATAAAATTGTAATTATAGTTTTTAGATGTAGTTTAAATTAATTCTTGTTGTATCAAACATTACAATATGTAGCCAATAATAGTATAGTTTGAGGATAAAATGTATTTTGGAATTATTGATCAAAATTCACTACGAGAAAGTAATATTTACCTGCAGTATGGATATGCATTCCATGCTTCTTCGTGAATTTCCATGGACCCTTTTGGTGCAAGCATTCGTATAAAGGCCGGAACCTTGCTTGCAAGGTGGTACTTTTTGTATGTATACTGACCTTTGCTATATCGACCTCCGAGCAAAGGAAAATTGTCAAATGGTTCATTCTTCACAACTTCAATTCCTTCTCCTCCTCCAGTCTCGTTCATTGAAGCCTCTGCCACCGAGTACAATTGACCGATTTGATATTCCTCCACAGTTAGAGGCATCACAACTCGAAACTCTTTGACTAACATTTGGGAAATATATATAATTGTGAATTAAAACAGAAAAATGGATTTATCGGATTTGACTCAAAAAGTGTGCTCAAAACCGCCCATATACCTATAAAGACTTTCTCTATAAGCCCTACGAGTCTAGGGGGCAAAATTGTGGGCAAGGAGGGGGGAATCACGTAACGTTATTACGTGGTGCCGATTTTCGGAGATGCCACAGAGTTGACCTGCAGGTGCATTATGCTTAAAATATTGTCAGGATCCATACAAAGACCATCCTTATTTGTTTCAAATTGTTAAGAGGGTGTCACTGAAAAATTTGTCAGTTACTTTTTTTACCTTAGTTTGATTAGTTTGACCTCAGTTCAATTATTATGACCTACTGATTGTAAATACGCGAGATGATTTTTAAGAGAGGGTGAAAACGTGTGACACAGTTGTGAAAGTCGATGATATTCCCTACTCTCGCTTGCCCCTATAAGTTGCCAATAGTCCGCATGTGTATTGATTATAATATTTTTTTGGCTAACCCACTTAAAGAGTCTAAACTCGTATCTTGGTACTGTATAAAATGATATGCTATATTTGTGACTGAAAGCAATTTCTTTTTTCCTGAAATAGTGCGTACACGTTTAAAGATTCTTTATTGCACAGAGAGATTTTTATAATGGCACAATCGACTATCACCGGCATAATAACTTATTGTGTACAGTGATTTAGTATAAATTAATTTCCTGTACTACGAATCATTTTTACACACAAAGTATAGCTTAAATAATAATAGTAATGATGTTTCACATTTCTGATTTACATTAAGAAATTCTTAGCGATTCCTATTTACTATTCTAGTAGTATGTAATAATCTAGTCTCGCTCAAATCCTCTTTTTTCTAAATACAATACAGAAAAATGCAACCATTTGTCAACAACAACACCTTTACTTAGCGAATTTGGCAAATGAAATGTTGCAATTCATTTTCTCTCTCAATAAAAAGTTTCTTATCTTTTAATAATAATAATTAAAGTAACTATCATACACAATTTAAATGCTACACAAGTCATACTGTTTGACTGTTACTCTCAGCCATATGCCATATTCGAAAAGAAGTTGTCGTGTTAAACTAATCGTCCACAGAAAACAGGAATTATAAATATATGAGCGTTATACATGTTTGTAATAGTAGTAGTAAATGCTAGTTGAACCTTACAATTATATATATTGTACATATAATAGGAATGAATTAAGGCCTTTAGTAGCTACCAAAGTAAGTGTAAACACAGATTACGTACAGATCAAAATGTTATCAAATTTAATAAATTCGGGATGTCAGAAATAGCTGCTTTACGTGTTACGTAAGACTGCTGTAAATATTATAAATTTCATATTAAAGACAAATCGTGGTTTCTCACAAAAATATGTCTTATCGTTATCTTAAGTATTCTTGTATGCAGTATAATAGTAGTGTATATCTAGTAGTAGTAGTAGTAGTAGTAGTAGTAGTAGTAGTAGAAAAAGAAATACTGACAGAGTTGAGTACTGTGTTGAATACACTGTGTATTCAATATGTATTATATATAATGGACACATATGTGTCACACATGTAAATGACATAATAATTACCAAAAACTACTAGGTAAAACGTCAAAGAAAAAGTTTGTATTAATATGGCATCAGTATGTACAAATGTCCTAACAGTTGACAGTAAATTTTACTGAGGAAAGTAATACATTATTACCAAAGAAATATTATTCCTTATTGCAACAATAATCTACATGGCAAGTGAACTTGGGGGGTTCTGGCATCATTGTCTCAGCGATCACAAAAATGTCTAGTTGCCACTACAGTTTGGAAAATGACCATCACAATATTACTTCCATTTGATATGGTCATCCATATAAATATTATCAACTAATAATGTAGTAGACAACAACTTTATTTTACACTCCTTCCTTGTAACGAGATTCAGCTATGGCAGTGTCACTGCGAACACTTTTTAAACAAGATTTAACTGCAAAATTGTTATTAATAATAGTAAAATTTATACTATTAAAAGAATGGGAAAAAAGGAATCAAAATGAGATTCTATCAATTGTACGATACAATTTGTATCCAGTTAAATTTTTGTTTTTCAGTTAAAAAAAAGATTTCTCTTGTCCTCAATAACAAAAAAAACTCCATTTTACAGAGATTGTCTTTGTATAATATTATGTGTACTAAGTAATTAGGTATAATTATTTACAGTTGTTCACAATTTACTATCCTGAAATTGAAGCAAAAAAATATAACATACATATTATTAACTTAAAAAAGTTAATGAATGTTTCGTTGCAATGGCATACTGGGAATGTACAGGTACATTTTCGTTTGTCATTATATTATTAGGAATTCTGTTCCTAAATTCCTTAACTTGAAAAATAAGTATTTGAGTTTTAGGTTTTACGACATCACGATATCTATCATCATAATAAAAACTATTCAACATTTTGCCACTTCGTTACATTTAAAGCTTACAAATATAATGCACGCACCACAGAATAAGAGTATGTACATTAAAAACATTACATTAGACTCTCATTCATGTTACGCACCTAAAGTTAAGGCACAGAAGAGATACCTAACAACACTATTTGAAGGCACATTATTATCAAATGTAACCAATTATGGAACGTCATGACATACAAAAATTTGCTTTTGTATTCCATCAACAACAATTTCCAATTGTAGAGATTTTCAGCAACTCGTTCCTGTCACTTGTCCTTATTTGTTATGTGCTTCATTATAACTCACGGAGGCACTTATACATTTCCTGAATCTTCTCTGATCACGTACTAATGTGTGTGTATAATATAATATATAGAGATAATAGTTTGGAATGGAATACATGCGTATGTAAAAATACACATGTTTATGTAGAATTTACATTACAATAATGTCCGCGACCCTCTGTTCTTTTTGCATGTTTTGATGGCACTCAGTTTCGCATAAACTCTGAAGGTAATATTTTTCTGGAATTTCCAAATGACATTCCTAAAAATGACAAGTGATATATGTTAAAAAACAAAAAGTTCATTATTTTGTATTCAACTATGACAAAAATTTTGGTTTACCAGTTTGTGTTGCTCCCCTGTTGCTTCCGTATTGAAGCCCAATAATTGTCTTTCCTGAACTTATTTGCTCGTCACTATAATAGAAAAAATGTACAAGTTTAAATGCGATTTCTTTTAGCTTAAAGTCTCATCCAGCATAAAAACCTGTTCTTTCAAATTCTTATACCTAAAGTGCCTGTAATTCAAAATAAAACGAACAATAATTACCCACAATTCATAAAATGAATGTATCATACTATTTTAAATAAATTGAAGAAAGACTCACCTTGGTACTTTGTCGGACACTTTGACCCCAAGGCGTGGTCCATCAAAACCCTGCAAAATAATTTGTCAAAATAATTCATGCTATTCGCCTATCCGAGGTATGACTCAGGAAAATAAAATATAGTTATTTCAGTATTAATTCATATCAAACGTGAATATTTTACCTTCTTTTGAGCCATTCCACCAAGTGCAAAAATACAATCAACCACGAGATACAGACCTTTGCTTTCGTATAGGTCGTTCACTTGGAACAAATCCTAAAAACAATTTGTGAAATTAGTTAATGTTAATGATTTTAGTCTAAAAAATATCTTATAAATTTCTTTCGTGTTGCAATGAAGAAGTTAAATTCACCTGTGACTTGAGTCCATATGTTTCACAACCTTTCAAAGAAAACATACACAATGTTATAAGTTTTTTAATCGAAATTATTGTACACAACAATATTCGAATATACAACAGACTTTATTTTTTTCAACGCAGTAACATGTAATTCAATTAATTACCTTTCAAGAACAACTCAAGATTTTCTCTCTGGGAAATTTTCAAAATATTTATAAGAAAAGTCATTATATTCCACGACATGACCAAATTCAGTTTAAACTTTAAACTTTTAAGTAATCATACCTGTTTAAATGGAGCAGAGGTCCCCATATTGACTCGCTTCACAGCATTGGGACAAAGTCTGCAAATTACAAAAATTAATAAATCATTTTTATCAATACCGTCACTAACTGCAGCAATGTATTAACATTTGTACACACTTACATATTTATAAGTTGACCTTTATCATGAAACAAAAGTATAAAAAGTTAATCTTCAAGTCCAATCAAATAATATGTTAATATTTACATTAAATATACAAAGTGCAAAGTGGGTGCCTTACATAAAGCTTGGCCGTCGCGTAAAGTTAGAGCAAAATCAGTCTGATTTCGAAGCCCATCATCGCTGTTGGGAATTTCCAATTGTCGTCCAATGACCTCTTCAACCCATGTCAGGGCCTCCCTTGCTCTTTCCAGATTAAACTTTGCTTGTGACTAAATAAAGTAAGTCAAAGAATAATGTATATCTATATTATTTATACAAATGCAACTTGCATTATGCAAGTATATAAATGCGACGATTCAACTTAGAAAAAGACAAAACAAATTGTATTTAAATGAAATAGCTTACTTTTAATGCACATTCTCGACTCAATCCATAAGCAGGTCCTGTTGAAGAATGATAATGAAAATATAATTATTACGAGTAAGCAAATAACCCGATTGACAAAAAGTTGTTTATTATGAAGACTCACCGTGGTTTGCCATTTTTCACAATTTAATTGATGAAGAGCAATGTAATTGGGATTATCAAGGCGGAAAAAAGATGAAGAAGGTGTTATTTTGAATAAACTTTGTTTTACTGGAATGAATCAATCAATTTGTGATGATTTGGAATGATAAATAAATAACTTTCTTTTACAATGCTGACACCATGATGAGGGGGCGGAATATAAGTAAGATTTGAATAAAGTATAAACAGGTATGTGAATCAAAGATCAGGTGTGGTGAGGTTTGACTTTTTTTGTTACACGGGATAACACAGTGAGCTTTATTAGGTCAATATAAAATTTAACAGTAATTATTTAATCTCCACAGTCCTTATGTTCTACAAGAGTCGATGGTTTCACAATGTGGGGGTCACTGGATTGTAGCATGTTGCATCATAAAGGGCATTTAAAATTATTATTTACTGTACTTTATTTACGTTGTCTGAGGGAAATATTCCTGGAAATGTTTCCAGAGGTTAAACTTGGTAGATTAAATTGTGAATAGTACAACAGTCCAGTGGACAATTGGCGTGGATTAAAAAGGATAATTAACATTTGTTTGCACGGTATTACTATATACTATTTTACAATACTTATATATATATATATATATATATATAATTTGTA
>WJFB01003605.1:940-12655 GCA_009870185.1 Pygmarrhopalites habei | reverse complement strand
TTGATACACAGTAATTTTTTATCGTTCAATAAGAACTTGTCATTAAATTCATCCTCTCCTTTTTGTTTTTGTCAATTGTGGCCAAATTTTGAGAAAGTATCTTTACGATTCAGGGAAAAGGAAGCTGTGAATCACAAATTATGATTCATAAGGAAATATAAAAGAAAATCAGCCAGTCAAATAAATTAAAATAGACTCTAAATTAGACATTTTCTCTGTCTTAATATATTCTTGAAATGTGTGAGTGTTGTACATACTTAATTCGTACTATAAGCACTACAAACACATTTTATTATTGAAGCTTTACTAATGACATGATTTTTGTCAAATTTCAAATTTTATTAAATAAAATGTGAAACATGTTCCTGTTTCAATAAAAACATTTTTTTCCTACGTGTACCTATAATGAATTATTTATCAATGTACAGGGCACACAGATTAATGAAATGGTACTCACCCAAATAGTCTCAGCCGATGATTTATCAAACTCCAAGTTACTGTCTCATTCCAGTATGCCTCAACCATTCATGATGCAGTCAATGACTCAGAATAAGTTACAGCAACAATTCGAAAATATTATTAATGTACAACCAAATATTGTACGGTACGAATATAAAACTCATTTATGACTCATTTTAATTATAGTAGTTGTTGTAGTATGTAGTACTATTTGTAAGATCGTAAATTGGATTTTTCAAATGCAGTTCTATTTTTCATATTTTGCAACTTTTCTAATCGATTCCACAGCAAGGAAACAGCAACACCAACAATCTCCCATGTATCATCCAGAATATTTCCCTCAGCAACAACAATGAATGTCAATGGTACAGCAACAACCCCCTCCACAGAAACAACAAATCATATCACAGAGTCAACCAAGTTCCATGAGCCCTGGGATGGTGAGAATTGAAACAAATGGCATATCAAATACAAAATTGTATTTTAAATCTTTTAAAAATAGTAATTCAAAATGAATTATTCAATTAGCCTGATAAATTAATGAATAAATCCAATTTTTTTAGGATACCATGGTTCTACAGCAGCAATGCAATATAGCTAGTGCACATTTACAAGCTTCACAGCCATCACAAGTACCACCACAACAATTTGTTGTTGTACAATCAAATCACAAACTAAATCAAATAGACTTGAAGCTCTCTAAATTACACATTTTCTCTGTTCTAAAAAATTTTCTTCAAATGTGTGTGTGTGTGTGCAACATACCTAGTTTGTACTTAGATATTAGAAACAAATTTTTATCATTCAAATTTAACTAATGACATGATTTTTGTTTTCTCTTTTTGTTCAGACAAATTTCTTCACATTTTTTATGTAAATAGAATGTTAAGAAATAGGAATCCATGCAACTGTGGCTGTGCTACTCCTTCACAAAAATGATAATACTAATATACGATTGTAAATCCGACATGGTTAAAATTTTTGTCTATATCACCATTTCAGGTGAGTAATTTTTTTATTTAACACTTTTAAATATGTAAAAATGTCCAATCATGGTTGACAATTTATTATGTCGAGAATCTCGACTCGAGATACATTTGTTGTTGTGATCAAAGTAACTAACTTTGTTGTTATTTTTGTTTGTGCATGACTATTGGAGATAGTTGATTTTCTCACCGACATGCCTGACAACAGTAGTAATTTGATTACCCAAAAATACCAAATTGTTTATTAATCTTTCTAAAAGCATTTTAAAATGATTATTTATTTATTTAACAACAAATATTACTGATTCTCTATTATAATAGTTTATTTGAAAAATTAATTACCATTAAAATTCAATTTACCAGATGCAGCCTTCCTCAATACGTGACGAGCAAAATACGCAACAGGTCCCACTCCCATCACAACAATCAAATTTTCAACCCCAAATTCGGCAACAACAGCAAATTTTACAGCCACAGCAAATGGTTTCGCAATCACAGCCTCAAATAATACAGACTCAACAACAACAACAAGTTTGTACATAGCAACCTACTCCTCAACAGCAACAACAACAACAGGATGCGCTGATGGTGAATCAACAATAACAGCCAATGGTACCACAACAGCAACAACAACAGGCATATATGAATCCTTTACAACAACAACAAGTAATTTCACAACCTTAAATGGTTCAGGTAATGGGAATAATTTAATTTTTTAAAAATAAAATGTGAAAAATATTCATTGAAAAAAATTATTTTTATTGTACCTTAAATTGACTGCTTATGAATGTACAGGGCACACAAATTAACGGGCTGGCACCTACCCAAATTACTTTTGTGCTCACGTCCTCACGAATTTGTACAAACGTTATGTGGAGTTTCACCATATTCGACGAAGTTCTGACTCTGTGAGAGGGAAAATGATGCGAGAATATTACGGAAATGCACAAATAAATTTACTCACTACTCCTTCAGTCAGCTGGCAAACTAATCATGTGGCTGAGGTTAATTCAACTGTCACTGGTAATAATAATAAAATCTGTTTTACCAAAAATTCTTCATCTCCGTGTAATCATAATAATTTCCACATGCCTTTCAGAACCATTAGTGGAGTGTCAATAATTTGGAAATTAATGATAAAAAAGATGACCATAATTTGGATATTAGTGATAAAAAAAGATGATGAGGACATTGTGACGAGCACAGCCCAGTCAAACTGTCTACAAGAAATTAAGGTACCATCCAATCTTTACTTCAAAAGAAAAGTATTAAATCATATTTAATTTTATTATTGTAGAATTCTTCTACTTCTCTGTAAATTTTGAGTGTTCATGAACTTCTTTTCTCTCCCTGACCTGAAAAGTTCTCGACTCGTAAATACATTCTGGAGACAAGCAGCCACGGACAAAATGTGGAATGATGATAAATGTGAGACAACTCTGAGTTGCCAAGAAAATTGCTACATTCACCAACCAAAAAGTTCACTTCTCCCCTCCATCAAAGACCAAGACAAAAGGAAGAGAAGGATCAGTGAGGGAACTTAAGGCAACTTGTTTTAATTAGGATTAGAGCTCGAATCAACCTTTTTTAAATTTAAAGTTTAAATTTTAAACACTTTTTCTGTATAACCTTTTTCGACTTTTTTGACCTTCCTCCTGTAGTCACCCCGTAATAATAGAGTTGGTAATACAAACTGGGTATTTCATAATGAGCCCTGAACACATTTGTGCGAACTGTGACCGCCAATTAGTGGATCCCAGCCTTGTCATTCGTGAAATCTTAATTGAGTTCGTCGATGAAAAAACAAAGACGATTAATTGGAAAGTCTGGAGGTGAGACAAATTTTGTCATTCATTTATAAACTGGATGTCCAAGACAATCCATGTAAGTATCATAATAACAACAACAACAACAATGATTTTACAAATACTACTCGTCCACACTTTAATTAATGTTTTTTACTATTTATGAATCTAGATAATCACAACAACATGGAACTTGTCTGTTACTTTTGTGTTCAAATCTTCACGCATCTGTACAAAAGTCATGTGGAGTTTCATCATATTCGAGAAAATCCGAATTCTTTCATTGGGAAAACGATGCAAGAATATTATGGAAATACGAAAATAAGTATACTCACTACTCCTTCAGTCAGCGTAAGTAATCATGTGGCTGAGGTTAATTTTACTGCACTGGTAATACAATAATAAAATTATCCAGTTTTTTAAATAATAAAAACTCTTTATTTTCGTATAAACATAATATTTGAATTACTATAATTCCTGTATGCATCTCAGAACCATTAGTGGAGAGTGTCAAAAATTTGGAAATTAATGAAAAAAGATGATGAGGCCATTGCGACGAGCGTAACCCAGTCAACATGTCTACAAGACATGACATTTTTTTTCTTCAATAATAAGACAACATCAGTGAATTAATTATTAATGTAAAGATATTTTGTGTGAGTATTAAATATACTACAAAATATTAAATTATGAAGAATAAAATAATCCAAAATTTAGTGGCTTCACGAATTTGGTTGATTTAAACGCACATTGTATCCCAAGTTTCGTTTCTTCTTCAACCTTTTAATTAGTTTTCTCTCAAAATTGGAAGGTCGTCCGGCCTGAATGACAGATGATCCAGCTTTTAATCCTTTTCTTACTTTTCTTCGTTGAATCGAAGTGGGTTGAACTTTAATTTTCTGACCAGAAATTTTACTGCCACGAGTAGCAAAATAGTTTTCTACCTGAGAAGGAGTTGTGACAGTACTTAGTTGACGATTGACTTTTTTGATTAAATTAAACAGTGATTCTGAATAATTACTAGCAGAAACTCCACAAATTTTTTCATAATTGGATTTTAAAGTTTCAACCTCTTGTAAAAAATCTCTGGGGACCAATGTATCTGTTGCAGGAATGATTTCTGGAATTGATTGACCAGTTAAGTCATGAGTTGATTCAGGATCTATTTCCATTATACAGGATCCGATTGAGTCAGAGTCCTCATCCTACTTCACACACATCATACTTTTGTAAAACTCCGGTCTTACTGACTCTCCAAAGGCAAGCTGAGCATAAATTACTCTGTCCTCTGGCTTTATTCGTGGAGATTGTAGAAGTGTCCCATTTAGATGAATGTCAACAGCACACAAATGCTTACAAAAGGCTCCTCCATTACCTGATGGACAGTCACAACATTCGAATTCGATGTCAACGTTAGACAAACTATTACTGTCTTCAGATGTCACATTAAATTCATATTTGTTCACTTGTGCCACTACTAAATTTTCTGCAACTTTGGACAGTTTAATGTACATTAATTCTGGTCGGCTCACTCTACAATTAACAAAATTTGACAATTTTCTTTTATGATAGTTCTCAAACACTTTGCCTACAAAATCCACAAGTGCACAGGCATTAAATGATTTACATCGCTGGAGCACTATGTCCTTGAATATTCTGATTGACGATTCTATAAAATTGTTCGTGTCGTGTCCTCTTGTTGCGAGTGTCTGACGGAAATAATAGGCCGAATCAGTGTTCCTCTTCCAGTATTTCTTAACGTGGGTCAAGAAATTGGGATACTTGCGAGCTGTCTTGTCAGTTTTCAGTTTTTCATAAAATGACTTACAGTCAGTCCAATTTTTTGCAAACAATATTTTTCTGAACAATCTCATCAGAACTTTTCTGTCTTCTTTCACAATACCATGTCGGCTCTCCCATAACCAACGCCACAAAGCTTGACAGATATGAAATGTACACAGGAGTAATGTTGAGGTAGGAAAGGCACTCCTCAGACCTTCTCGTTCGGCTTCACTGTCATCAGTCATTATCACATCAGGGTGTCCACCTCCACCAAATCCGGTTTGTTCAATAATTTCTTTAGCCCTCAAAAATGATTTCGTGTAGCAATCTGTAGTTTGAGATGTGTGTAAGATGCAAGCTAGAGGCAGAGCTCCAACTTTGGAAGCACAAAACATAAATGTGACACAAGTATTTGTTTGATCACAAGATCCTGATGAGTCGACAAAAATAATTTCTCCAGAAAAACTTTGCTGATGAACTCTTCTCATAATAGGAGTGACAATAATAATTGTGACTGGACCTTCTTGAATATCCAATTCAATTCCTTCAATAGAAAATTGTTCTTTTTTACTCCGTAACAATTCGACGACACTTTTTTCTGTCCGATCTCCGTAATTCTCCTTCCTGTTATTAAAATACACAAATTAAAAATTAAATAGGCATGTCACAAATACTGGATCTATTAGAATACAATATTCTAATTTATACGCACGCCATATTTATTAGCATCAATAAAATAAAATAAAATATTTACCTCCAGTGTTTGTAAAGATTAATTATAGCACCAGAAATTGGATTTATTTTTGCATTGGCAAGGGATGAGGCAACATCTTCTCCAGTCAATTCAAGATCAGTCAAAAGTTTGACCTCGTGAAAATTTTTGGCACCACTGGCTGTTAATCCATCATCAAAGTATTTGAGAAATTGGTTCTTTGTGTCCTCGGTCATTCGTAAAAAGCTATAAGCCTCAGCTACTTCAACTAAATGGGAATGGTTGTAACAAATCTGAAATGGTAATAAAGCAGACAAAGATAATAGAAAATTTGTTGATTCTAAATAAACAATGAAAAAAGTTCGTAGGCTATGTATTTTAATAAAATACCTTAATACTTGTATTTAATCCATTCCTCATGTGAGGACATTTTTTGATTGTATCCTTGGTTGATTTTTTCACTTTTATTTCTATCTTGGCTTGACAACTTTTGTCCCTGGATCGAGGCATTGACTTGTAGGTTTCATTTTTTGATTTGTTGAAATGGTTGTGCTGACACACAAAAACCTTTTTATATAAAAACTGTTTCGAATTCGGAAAAGTATTACGAGAAATCCAATTAGTATTTGTCCCGATTCCAAATTTGGTGATTCAATCATCACAGAGACTTGACCAACTCGACATTATTCCATTTATTATATGACAAAACTTTGATTTTAGTTCAGCCTTGAAGGATCTTCCTTCTTCTTCGAAGTGAATCAAATTGAATTCATATCCAAACCCACTCAAAACGTGTTCCAAATTTCTTTTACATTTACTTATGGAACTAGCTTTACTCTGCGATGTAATTTGCTGTAGAGCAGGTCGTTGCAGAACCATTGACATTGGTTGTTGTTGCTGTTTTTGTTGGAGACAATATTCTGGTTGATGCACAGTGGGTTGTTGTTGTTGCTGAATGTTTCCTTGTTGTGGAATCAATGATTCGTAATCCTATTTCAAAAATAATTTGGAGCTAGAATGTCATCATTGTTAAATGTTTATTAAAGATAAATTGTCAAAAATGTGAAATAATTAGTAGTAAAATATTACCATATTAGATTGGGTTGTGACAGGATTTTGCTGTTGCTGAAACTTATTCTGACGCATGGATTGCATCATGGATGTTTGAGGCATATTGGATTGAGGCAACATTCCTTCCGGAGTCTGAGAAATCATTCGCTGTGAGACCATTTGGGTAGGTACCATCCTATTCATCTGTGTGCCCTGAAATTTATATTAAAATAATCAGATCAGAGATTTAAAATTATTAGTGGGAAATTGGTATAGCAAATAAAATAAAGGTTTATGAAATTCTTACCTGAATCATCTGTGGAATCATTCGAGGTTGAGAAATTACTTGTTGTAGAGAATTTATAGGAGCCTGCTGTTTTTGCGGTTGTGGTGCCATTGGCTGTTGTTGTTGTTGAGTCATCATCAGCCCATCCTGTTGTTGTTGCTGTGGAGGAGATTGGTGTGTGTAAACTTGTTGTTGTTGATGAGGCTGTATTATTTGAGGCTGTGCCACAACCTGTTGTTGGGGCATCATCTGCTGCTGTTGTAGTATTTGTTGACCTCCCATTTGCATATAAAAGGGGATCGGTGCCGGTTGAGAATATACGGCTTGTGCTATTCAAAATTCAATTAAATATTATTTAATAGAATTACTAAAAATGGTAGTGGATCAATAACAAAAATAATTGAATGTGTGTACAATTTAAAAAATAAAAGTTTCATAAAATAAAAGCAATTAATTACGTTGGTTAGAAGACTGTTGTTGTTGTTGATGTTGCATGGTCAGTACAGAGTGCTGAAACTGTTGTTGCATTTGTTGTGGAAGTTGTTGTTGTTGTTGAGATTGTGGGCATCCCGTGTCATTGGGTGACATGGCAGAACCAGAATTGGATTCAGCAGATGTTGGTGCATTCATCATTAATTTCACAAGCTTACGCCTGTATGTAAAAAATCGCATGTGATAAGAATTAATGAGACACGAAAATTGGACAATTTTTAGGAATTAAAAAATCTTAAAAATCATCCTGATACTATTTTTATGATTCCTACATTTAAAATTTAAATATCGGATATTTATATCAGGAGTAATAGCTGAATATTTAATATCCAATTATTACTCCTGGTTACTCTAAACTGTACCACAACTTTTCAATAAAATAAAACATCAAGAAAAAGAATTCATCTTTAAAAAGATAAAACAGTTAAATAATAATATACAATAATTAACGCACCGCTCTACATCTTCTATCGAGGCATTGTTCATGGGCACTGTTCCGGAAGTTCCATCTTCCAATACACCACCACCAACTCCAATGTTGTCTGACATAATATTTCCAGTCCCAGAATTTTGATTCACGGAAGGCATAATGTTTTGCATTGACTGCATAGGAACCATATTTTGTTGAGGTCTTTTCCCTGAATCGTAAAGATACTTTCTCAAAATTTGGCCACAATTGACAAAAACAAAAAGGAGAGGATGAATTTAATGACAAGTTCTTATTGAACGATAAAAAATTACTGTGTATCAAAAGGTATGACTCAAAACTACCAAAAATAGAATAATTGTTCATTCTCTCTTTGAAATGGGAGTAAAAAATATTCACACACACAAGGAGCAAAATCAGGGAAAATTGTCAAAACACTTGAACTTACCAGTTGAAAATTAGATGGGAAGAAATGTTGAGTCGACCAGCTTAGTTGTGACTCGCAAATTATCAACTTATTTCCTCTGATCACAGTTACAAGAAATCCAATGAGAAAAAAAAGTCCATGTGAGCCATTCAAATTTATTTCGCGCGCACCCAAGTATGCACTTCAAATGTGACACTTAGTCCAATGGTGCCAATTTCTAGTAGGAAAGCGAAATGTGCTACCCGGACATTTCACCGTCAAATCACTTTAGTTTCACCCAAACTTCGACGTTTATTAGACCTTCAGAAATATTTTGCTGCTTGGGTAGTTACTAATAATTGTGGGTGTTTTCAAAATAAAATTAAAAGTACATAAAATAATTCTAATTCGAAAATTACTTGTTCGCGCTCCGTTCGGGGCGCCGAGGGAATGAAATCTCCGGGAATTTTAAACGAGTACTCGGAATTTTTGTAAGAAGTTGAATGGCATTTGAAGGATATTCCGAAAAAAAATCCATGTAGCTTAACGGAAATTTGAAGAACAGTTTGCATTTTGGACCTTTGAAATCCATTATGTACATAATGAACGAATGTGAAGGAAATGAGTCTCTAAATTGAAAGGAACCGGAGGAATGGAATGTAGAGCCAATTCCCCAATAATAATCAGAATAGTCAATCCCAGGAAAAGCGCATAAACATCAAAAATCCCTTTAACGAGTGATTCTGTCAATTCGACTGGTTCGGCTTCCCTAAATTTATCCGGTTCACCCAACCTTCGTCCCTCTTCCTCATCCTCAAATAATTCCCATATCCCAGACACAATTCCTTTATACTTTTTCCTTTCAGAAAATTGTTTTTCCCACCAAAACCGAAATATCCCTGCTTCCCATATCATCACCCAATTCTCCCATACCACGTCAGCATTGGCCATCTTAAAACCCCATACCAATTCAGCTCTAAAAAATTGTTCAGCCCCCACGCACCAAATTTTACCCGGGAAAAGTTGGGTAAGGACAGCCAATCCCGGATTGTAATCCAAATAGTCAACTAGTAATGCAATCAAATTGGTACGATACGCCATTCTCAATTTCATGTCTTCGCTAGACCCAGGCATCCATGATTCAAATGTTCTCATGTTTTCCACTAACAATTTATGACGCTTCACAGTACTTTCTTCAAAACCATGTTCCGTCATCCTCCCCTGCCATACTTTATAATATTGAATACATTCTTCAGACTTCAAGATTCTATATCCTTTATCCGTTAAATCATACAAAGGGTGCTTTGTTCCAACTTCCAAAATCGGAGCGACTCTGTAACTACTCAATTCAGAAGTGTAAAAGTTGAAGAGGATGAGAGTGGACAAAGTCCATCCAATCCAAATCCATCTTTTTCCCTTTCCATCGAATTCAACTGACTGACTTACAAGTGGCCCCACAACAATTTCGATTATTTTTCCGTATCCCCCGCCAACATCCATCAATCTGGACTTTGTGGAACAAATGAAGATTCCAGTGACAAGGGAAAGAGTCAGCCAGACGGAGGATTGAAAGGGTGTGACCAAATCCTGGAAAAATGGATGACTTGGATCCACCCTCTCCTCACTGTACAACAAAGAGAAGGATACAGTATTGTAAGGGATAGACTCAAAACATTTAGAACGTCCGAAGCGTACGATTTGGGTACTGATAAAGTCACACGTCCAATGCGTATCACATTCAGGAAATTCTACTGTGTCCCTCACTTTTACAGTGAAATTTAGCTGAAGACGCAAAAGATTCAGAATGAGACTGAGGGCAGCATAGTCTGTGTCATAATTCTCGCCCCAGCGTGTGGATTCTACAATATAATCGTAAGCTTCTTGATTTGAAAGTATCTTCACATCATGCCGGAAAGGGATGTCAGCGTCGACTGGAGATAAATGAAAGGAATGGCGGGTAATTTTGAATTTTGACAAAATGGCGGAATGACTGGTCCAGAATTCCAGGATCTCATTCGATTGGAGGGTGTGAAGGCAAGTGGGAGTGGAAGTGTGAGGCTGAGGTGGACAGCGCCAGATCACTTGATGGATTTTAGTGGGATTTTCAAAATTTCCCGGTGCAAATTGAAGGATCATGTAGTTGAGTGGTAAAAGACGTTCCTGGAATGGTTTCTCATAAAATAGGATTGTTTCCTTGAGAGTCAGAACAAGAAATATGTCCCTTGTTGGATTAGTCATGAAGAAGAGGAAAAAAGATGTATATAGATTTTTTAGCGGTCGTCGAATATCCATCCACTTTTGGTTATCATTTTGATTTTTGATTGGTTGGGGTAGAACGAGAATTAGCCAACAATTTTTTTGGTGTTTGAATAAATGTGGAGTCATCTCTGAATTTTTAATATCTGGCCAAATATGCAAGTTGTCGATATGTTGGACAGTCATTGGATCAGAGAGGGATGGGTGGGTGTGAGTGAGGATGTGGGTGGTCATTTCGAGTGGGAAATTGTCCGATTGGTCAAATTCCTCTCGTTGAATTTCTGTGGGTTGTTCGTGGATCAATTTTAATTGACAGGGATGGAAGGATGGGTTCAAAATGAGGTCCAAATTGACAGGAGATTCTTTTTCATTGTCCTGACCTCCACTTGAACTCATTTTAATTGGGATTGTACTAACACAATGACCCGTTTTGTAGTGGGTCAGCTGGGATATGAGAAGAAATAGAAAGAAGAAACGTTTGTGAGTCATTTTGAATTTGTACAGAAATCTTTGGAAATTGATTTAGAGAATCAATGTTAAGCTGTTGTTCTATACTAAATAGAAAAGTTTTTTATTCGTGGTTGGGTGAAGCTCTGAAGGTTGAACGAAGATGAATGGATAGAGGTATGTAAGTAAGAAGAGTAGAGGGCACAAGAAGAAGGTTCGAGAGGAAGATGGGAATCAATAATATTGAAAAATACTTCAGAAATGAAAACTGGAAGGTTGAAATCAAGTACTACCATTCAATCCACCCATCCTTCAATCCAATGAATTGATTTCATTGCCGTCGCTGTTCATAGCTATCGCTCCATACTGCGATATGCCGAGTATCATAGGTCTCAGTCCTGCAATCAGCAAGAGGCAACAAAGACCACGTGACGAAGTATCATGAGAATATCGACCAATGCAGCTATGGACGTATGAATTAAATTTTATGGGCAGGGCAACCGGGATGCATATTCTGAAACCCTACCCATGTTTTCATAAAACAGCACATTTCTATTCATTGAGTGATCCTTGCACATAGGCACGAATTCAACCCCCCCCCCTCTTC
>WJFB01003603.1:0-12659 GCA_009870185.1 Pygmarrhopalites habei | reverse complement strand
GACGAGTGAATTTCACCCTAAAAAGAGTAATCCTTACTCTTTTCCGCAGGGTCCACCCGCTCACCTTAAAAGAGTGAAACCTCTACTTTTATTTTTAAGAGTGAATACGTTGGGTCATTTAGTAAATTGAGATTATAATTTTGGATTGTGAAATAGTGATTAGCCATGGTGACGACGGTCAGTATCTCTACCGACCCTTCTTGATTCCCTACACCCAACAGTTCAATGTTGGAACGGAGCAGTATGACTTTTCGAGAAAGATGGTCACACATTAGACTCATTTTGCCAAAACCGGGTATCACACTTTATTATTATTATTATGAGGACTGCCTCAAATTTCATTTTTGGTCCTTTTCCATTATATCTGAATGACATAAGAGAAACACATGCTATCTTTGTGCCAGGAAATTAGGGCGGCCATGATTATGTTGAATAATTTTGAACGCAGCTAGATTGTTCAAAACTTGCACGACTTGTCACATACATACAGGAAAGATAAATGACCTCATGTCGACTTTTTTATAGGCAATCTGCCACAATCGAAGGAGAATTGCCCTGGACTCCCACCACTGGCTCCACGATCCATAGGCTAGATGTACAGGATGAGGAAATTACAAACTTTGTGGAGGAACGCCGAACCTTTTGGAGGAATCTGGGAGTGTACGACTATGAGTTCACAATGTAAATCACAACATCTCAATGAGAACCCAGTAGTCTCTGTCACTTGTACTTGATTGACAACATGTCATGCATATATATACATATATAAGACAGACATTAAATGCTTGTGGGAAAATGTTAATCAGAGGAAATTTTGATGGATGCTTTAGTTGAGACAGATGATGCATAGAGAAGAAGAACAGGTGAAATAAACAAATTGCATTCAATTTGATGCGAGATGTAGACTCATTCCAATTACACGATTCTCTACATCACATGCTCCATATAAAGGAAATGGTCCGCATGCAATTCAAAAGAAATGAGATGAAAATGAGGGGAAGAAAAACTACACTTTGTCGGCGACAGCTGTGTGTGTGTGTGTGTCATATTAATTCATTTCAAATTAATTCATTTTGTTCTTAAGAATTTATTGTGAAGGGACTTGTGGTTCCATTTGAGAGGGAAAACACATTTAAAATGATTGTGTAAAGTTGTCACATGGAGTGAATGAATGAATGTGGAAGAATGGAAATTCCTTTTAAAATTAATTATTCCAATGACCAACGGACGACCCATTGAATAGGATTCGGTCATGTTGAATGGTGAAAGAGTTGCTCTCACAAGGGATGCTCTCTCCATAGACAGGGAAGTATCCTTTCCGCCCATCCGAAGCGGAGAACGTGCACCAATGATGAGTCGCAAATAGCCAGTTTTTCCATCCCTTCAGACCCCAATAAAAGGATTCTCCAGGCTTCAGCGTAAAAGTGTCATTGGTGTGTTGGTCTCCAATCCACAGATGGAGCTCCAGTTGAGTTCCATTGTGAACTTTGATGACGGCCGAGTGCCCCTTCCCAAAATATTCTTCTATCACCTCCACCATCTGCTCCTTGGGCACATTCTCGGGTTCTGTCCCGAAACGATTTCGCAAATATTGTCGGACTTGGTCAGCTGTGAAAGACGTTGCCATTTCCTTCAAAGTAAATTAACGATAATTATGCGCAATTGTTTAAAATAATTTGGAAAATTCGATAAAATTGTGTTGACGAATGAACACAAAATAATTAACAAGAATGCTAACTATTGTGAAAATTGCAGTTAAATATTAAATTCAAGTGAAAAATTAGTTACTATTGTTGCCTATTTGTCACTAAGAGTGAGTCCTCTTCTTCAAGTTTATGAGAAGTTTTAATTAAAATTCAAAAGGGAAAATTAACACGGATGAAGGAAGGTTTAGGAGTTTTGTTTGTTTCCATCAGATAATCCTCTAGCGGTCGTACATGCAAGACGACCCATAACTTAAAATTTAATTACCATGTTGTCAAACGTGAAATGAATGGTCCAAAGACGACGTGGATGCAAAACATGAAAATAGACTAAAATTCCATTAGTCAACAAGTACATAAAATGACTCCAGACTTTAATGCAGTTGACTGTTTGTCTCTTCCCTATCTCGAATGTTCAAATATGGTCACACAGTCAAGGTCTATGAGGAGGAGGAGGATGTTTATGACAGATTTATGCGCAAAGTAGCTGAGTGCAGATATTTCAGTAAATGTAGTCGAATCATAGTTGCCACGCTGCGTGTATCGTACACAATGTGTGTGTTTAATGCGAAGAGAAATCATTTCTTAGAACTGTACGTACGACCATTTGTAGGATGACAAAGGCAAGTCGGGTGGTGAGCAACAGCGCATTGACATTGACATTGCTAAAAGCCAACATAAAACTAAGAGAGCATAAAATTATCCAAGTCACTCAAGGTAAACTTGTCTCGGTGGAGAGAGCTTATCGTTCTTCTCAACACAATGTCATTACATTATTAATAGTCATCAACTCCTAAGGGGTGACTCTTACACGTGGACTGGGACAAAGTTGCCATTGATTTATATATAAGACACGGCCTTGATTTTAGTGAATAGATTTTTCAAAATCCATATTCACCAATTTTTTTCTCTCCCGACTACTGTATATCTATTGAGTGGCGATTTATACAAAAATAGTTCATATTTACGAGGCGAAGGTCGGGAGGTGATTCGTAAATTGCATACGAATGAAGGACGGGAACTGGATTATGAGGTGGAGAAGAGGCGGATTACAACGTCTAAAGCTGGATGTATCATATATCATGGAGTAGGAATTCTTTCTTCTTGTGCTCATAGAGCAGACGTGCATGTACACACACACTAACTAATAAACACCTCTTGCCACACATAAACATGTGTTGGAGCAGAGTGGAGTCAACTGATACCTCAGCCCAGTTGAAATCATGTTTCCCATAAATTTTTGCACACGACACACTCACACACGTAGACAAGAGGCATGTTCTTCTGAAAGTGTGTGTGGGGAATTTTGCTCAAAATAAAGTATAGAGATGTCTCGTGAGGAAGAGGGCAGAGTAACGCAGATCCTTCAAGGGATCAATGTCGGGAGAGACTTGAAGGTGGGTGGAAATGTGAACATAAACATTGAGCTTAAGGAAGAATGTGTCCCTCCCCCCATCGTGAGTTTTCCATGTCTGCCACAGCCCCTCGTGAATTTTACGGGAAGAAAGGAAATTCTGGAAAAACTCCACTCCACCTTCGACTACCTCCTGACGACAACGACAGGGATTGGTGAGGAATGTGACTTTCGGAGGAAGACAGTTGCCCTGACAGGGATTGGAGGAATAGGGAAAACTGAGACAGCGCGCAAGTTTGCACTGGAATACCAGCAGAAGATGAAAAGTGAAGAGAAGGAGGAGGAGGAGAAAAGGTTTGAAGTTTGTTTTATAAATGCGGAAACTCATGACGCTCTGCTGGCCTCCTTCACTTCTATCGGGCATCAGTTGAGGCTGGAGAAGGAGGAGAATGCGGAAATATTGGCAAAGACAATTTACACCCATTGCTCCACACACAAAATTTCGACTCTCTTCATCTTTGACAATGTGGAACAGATAGAGGGAGTGGGGAACAATAACAAGTACTTTTCCATTTATCCTTTCCTTCCTAATTATGCATTGGGTGAGTTTTGCCCACTGGTGCTCATCACCAGCCAGAAGATGGATCTCATGAAGGGACTCAAAAATATCATCCTCATCGACCATGGACTCAGCTCCCAGGAAACTTTACTCTTTTTTCAAAAATATTTTGAGAGGACAGCAGGAGAAGGAGGAGGATTCTCTTCAATGAGTAAGAAAACAGAGTTTGAAAAGTATGTGAGAGAAATCCATGATTTTACTGCTGGCTTCCCACTGGCCCTCAAGTTGGCTGTGGCCTACATCAGACGAGGTACGTGCGTCGCCTCTCCCTCAACTTTCATCCTTTCACAATGTTTTATATGTCATATTCCCTTAAATCCACACGTTCTTTTCACGTTTTAAAAACGTTTCTAAACGTTAAAGTGAATTGCTTGAAAATTCATTGCTGGATTCTGACAGAGTGTGTGGAGAACCTGGATACAATTTCTGGTAGCGTGAAAGACAAGGGACTGTTGGAGTCATTGAGGAAATATATTGTCCAGTATGAGAGTCAGTGGTATGTCAATGCGAATGATGATGGAGATTCGAGAAACTACAACAAAATCATGGCCAATGTCTTCCAGCTCACCATAGACAAAATCAGGTCTCAGGTATGTCTCCCCATCTTGAAATCATTCCTGCCACAAGACACACACACACAAAGAGGGGCCACATCAAACGTAGTAGAAAGACTTTCGCATCTGAATGCCCATCTTCCCGCTCCTTTATACAAAAACCCCGGGCACTCATAAACATGTCCATAAAAATACAAAAAATAGTTCAACTTTTATTTCAGAATTATGGGGACCCTTTCCTTCCAAGACATGGTCGAGTGGCTGTGAGTCTCCTCAACTGTCTCGCTTACCTCAACCCCAATGGGATCACCATCAGGCAGGCTTGCATCCTCCACCCACTCGCCCAATTAAATCCGTGGGTCAATATGGACGATAACCTTGGACATCTCCAGAAGGAAGAGAAGTGCAATCAATTCTTTTGGAAATATAATGTCACCATCAAGAACTTGCTCCTCACTCCCATCATCAAGGGCCGCTTAGCCTTTGATTCCAACATGAGAGACATCAAGACGAACAGCAAGTTCAAAGGTCAACTGCCATCCACCTCCTCCAAGAGACAGAGCAGAGTTGGTGAGTTCATCAAACTCCTGGAGAGCCACTCATCGCTCGACACAAAATATAATGAGGATTTCAAGCTCTACTCCGAGACAATCTTGAGGTCCCTCAAAATCCTCAAAGAGTATTCCCTCCTCTACATCCCACAGTATGGAATGGAAACACTCATACAGGCCCATCGACTTTTACTCAAAAACTGTCGGGATCTTGGTGACCGACTTGATCTCTTGCAGGATGAATATCAAATTGCCAAAATGGAGGAGAAATCTGATCCCTTAAAGTACGTCAATCTTGTGGCAACTGCAGAGTTCCTCCGTGAACGACCGTTGACCACCATTCAGCCCCATTACATGACCATCCACTCACACCTCCAGAAGGCCGGTTGGCCCATCAAGGGGAGCGTCCTATCCATCTCTATATCTAACCAATGGGGCGTCATCCTCCAGAATTCCCTCATTCTCCACGACTGCCACGCTTATTTCTGTAGAACGAAAGAATTCTGGGAGAGGAACCACCCACAATTTTATGAAATGGAAATGGACGCTCTTAAGTTAACGGATGGATGGATTCTCTTCAAAAAAATTTACAATCAACTAGATTACGCAGACATTCAGGTTGACCAACTTTTGCTTCCACCAGTCGAAGAATTTGAATCTCCTCAACCGCCTCCACTGCTAACTGGATATTCGATATGGAAAGGAGCAACTATGGATAGTATGGTCTGCCATCTTATAAAACATTTGAGAGGCAATCCTCGCAGACGGTTCATCATGAGGAGACTTTTTGAAGGAGATTGCGAGGACAAATATAGATGTCCCCACTTGGAGAAGATTGCCGTGGATATCCTGTGGACTTGGTTTGATAGAGGGACACTAGGGAAAATTAAAGAGTTCCCAGAGGTCAATTAATTTTAATTAATTTATAATACGGATTACAGTTAAATTCTTAAAGTGAATTTAGTTTCTATTGTTTGAATGTTTGGGAAGAGTGTGGGAAAATTTTGAAAATATTTTTAGGTGACGAAAAGGAAGATTGTCGAGTGGACGATAGATAACCATTACATAGGTTACAAGTTCCAGGAACTATTTTTTCAAACAACCCCGCTTGCCGTCGAGAATTGTGAACGTCTACCCTCCAAAATATTTTATACCATCGGCGGCTTATTTGGAGTTTTCGTTGTGATGGTGGCGTATTTTAGTGGAGATTCAATTTGGAATTATTTAATTAGTGGACTAATTGGTCTAGCTCTGATTGTGTACGTAATCGTCAAAGGTGGAATCTTTTCAATTGGTTCAATATTTGGAGGGAAATTTGAAGAGTGGAGAGTAGAAGGGGAGAGGATTTTGAGAGAGAGTGAAAGGATGAAGAGGATAGGGAGAAATATGTTTTCACTCGTCCTGTGTAATCCATGGCTCTTCCCAGATTCCCTCAAAATGCTTCAACGTTTCCTCTCGAATATTCATTTGGATTTGGAAAATCTCAAGATGGAGGAAGGAGAGTTGGATGGGAGTAGAACCCGGGTTTTCATATGGGATTGGTACTCTGTCTTTTTCGATCTATCCGTAAGACCCAAAAGAATGAATTACAAATTAATTTGTGACGTAAAACACAAGTAGCTAGTGTGGAGAGTTTAATTAATTAATTAAACTTATTCAAATGGATATTGACGAGTGTGATTAAATGCTTACTTCTCTCTTGTATTTGGGCAGAGAAATGTTGGATCGTTCGTGTTCATTCCGATTGTGTTGCCACCTTTGATTGCCCACTGCCTCCCCACAATGATCGCAAGTCTGGATACCTACATCCGCCATCTGTCCACCTTTGAAATTGAATTTGGACAAATATTGGGTAAATCATTTTTTGATTGGATTGGAAGATGGAAGAAGCCACTTGAATTTAAAGTTGAATTTAATTATTCGCAGATTTGATCCCGCCTCTCTCGCCAGAGGAGTCGGAGGACACAGTCATGATGTGGTTACTGAGGGAGGAGAATGTGGTGAAAATGTTTGGCTCTATCCTACCCAAATTGATGAATTCAATTGAGGAGGAAGAGTGGGAAAAGTGTGAGCCATTAGTCCGGACAAGTGGACGTTATTTCAGTGAGAATTCTTGATGTTCATTCATGAAGTGTATAATATACATATAGCCTATATGATATAGGTATGTAACATATTATGTTACACTTTATTCCCATTAATCTTGCTAATCAGAATTCATACAGCTGCAACAGACGTGAGGAAGAAGTTAGAGAAATAATTTTTTTGCATAAAGTCCGAAACAGATTTATGCAACGCCCTTCGCTTAATCCTAATCAACTTTTATTTATGGACTTGTCACTAGTTCCTAACTAGCTAACGTGTTTAATTATTATTTTTCAAGGAATGCTCCTTCGAGTCCAAACTTTTGAGCCCGATTTTCTGCGGAAATTGAAAAGGGATAAACAATTTTCCAAGTCACTCCAGTTGATGCTTGACAAATTTTCAAAAGTCCAGAGGGCGACCTCACGAGAGTGTGATGATGACTTCAAAATTTTGAAATATTTGAGTGTAACTAATAATATAGTTAATAGTAACAAGTTTAACTAATTATTTCTTTGAACTCTTTATACAAAATGCATTTCACTTCATTTGACTCAAAATGATTTAAGTGAAAGTTACTGACAAATTGGCAGTGCCAACTGACTCTAGAGATCGGAACCTCTAGGGTAAAGAATCCTCTATTTGAAAAATTTTCAAATCGAGGAATTCCTCACGTTTGAGGAATTACGACGATTTGTGTGTGGGTCAAGTAAATGACCTCTACAAATCAACAATGTATTGTAAATTCTGACGACTAACATTTTGTAAAATGGCAATGGAGAATCCATTTCGGTTCTCAGAATTTCTAAAAAATGGTCAGGAAGTGTCACTTGTAATTTAAGGTCACGAGAGGTCCGGACAAGTGACATGCCCCAATGGACATCAAATTTTATGCTGATAAACATTGTCCATTGTTAGTAACTGGTTACGCGTCACTGTTGACTTGTAGAGGGCATTTACTTGACACACACAAATCCTCGTTATTCCTCGAAATTTTTTCCTCGTAATTTCTTCGCCTCGCCTCGACGAGGAGAACTCAAGATTCAGATCTCTAATTGACTCACTCTTGTAACTTAAACTTTGGTGAACTCTTCAGGGTTCTCATATGAGTCAACTAGGGAGGATAATATATTGGTAATATTTTGTGCTTGTAGGAAAATTGGACGTTGAGTCTAGCTCTGGTCGTGTGGCTCTCCTTTAACTGTCTCGAGAAATCACGTTCAATTGGAGCTAAGGACGGTTTGGTTGATGAGATGCTGACCAGGCATGTTGATTCCCTCACTGAAGGGTCAAAAGTTCAAGACAAAATGTCAAAGTACAATCAACTCATAATTACACTTACCAGCATGGCCAACCAAATTTCTTACGACTCAGCAGAGTCAACCGTCTGGCATGACCTACCAGCTGGTTATATGACCAGGGAAAGGTGAGCCATTAGATTAATTGAAACTTTATAATATTTAAATTTTCTTGAGTAACATTTGTCTGTGTTTCTACATGTGATGGAAGGTGGGAGGATTTTTTTTCCAAGCCCGTCCGGTTTGACTCCATCCTGTCGGAGCTGCGCAGGACTGGAGGGTGTGAAGGGATTGTGGAGAATGTGGAAAAGTTAATAGAGGAACTAGAAGCCCAATTTCACGTTGCTTTACCATGCGGTGAGCAATTTTTTAAAAACAAATTCTCTAGTTATTTCATTTTATCATCAAAATGTGACAAAATGAAATCTTTTGTGTCCTTCCAGGCTGATAGCCTGAGGCTGTGATAATCAATATCTTAAAATTTTGACTGAAATAGCTTACAGATGGTCCCACGCGATCAACTTCCACGATCCCCTTCCTCAAGGAAGTCTCTCGGTCGGGAACGAATCCACTAGGGAAAATGAGGAACAATTTTATATTACCCGGGTGACACATGGGAATGCCGGAACGATGCCAGGCTTTAGATGTCCAACAAGTGGGAAATGTCACTACAGTTTTGATGGGAGACTTCATATAGCTGAGAGTTATCAGGTCAGTTCATATGTCTGTGTGATTACCCAATATCATCTTTCTGGTTAGTCACTGTGATTAGCGCCATTTTTGACAAAATTCATGATTTTATAATTTTCTGTGTATAGAAATGAGTCTGCAGTTGTCTGTTTCGTCGGATTGTGCCAAAATGTTAATTAAATGCTTTTATAAATTGTTGTGATATTGCAGACACTTCTTTTGGACGAAAGGGACGTGCTCTGGGTTTCATCGGGTAACGGGGAAATTTTGCGGGATGCAGTGTGTGGGGGACGAACGGGCTATGGGGAAGCCACCTACATTGGAAGAGTACGAGTGGAGGAGGAGAATGGGAAGAAATGTTGGGTTGTGGGTAAATTATTACCCAGATTCAAATTTCTCTCTTACCCATGGGAAGGGAATATTTATAGAGCAGCCGAGTACCAACTCCTCGTCCTTAAATCAAAGGATCAAAGTTAATAAATTATCATCGCCTCTATGCAAATCCTGTTCCAAATTGAGGATGATGAATAAAATGTATTGGGGACACAGGAACAGAAAATACACCCACAACAAATTAGATACTCATGTTCAACTATGGACATACATGAAATATTTAAAGTAAGAGGATGGATTACAATCATCAGAAATTCACAGACTGCCAATCGTCCGTCTGGACATTTTCTGGCATATACATACACAGGTATTTTGTTCCCCTTCACGCCATCCTCTAATCCTTTCAACTTTTCCCGCGTACTTCTTGTGTACCAAGGAACACTTTCCAGAAACATGTTTAAGGTCGTTGAATAACTTATTAGATCCATTTACAAATTACCAGTCCCGAGGTTTCCTCCATATTTTGTTGTTCTCAACTGTCTGGCATTCTTCACCGCCTTTGTGTCTCCCTGGTGATGGTAGTAAGAGAGCCTAAAAGCAAAATTCCGTAAGTACAATTGGTCCTTATGTAGGTACGGGAGCCCTATTGGTCCATGTGAGTGTTAAGTCAGTGTGTGTAAATGTTGAAGAGGCAGCATGCAGTGCACGGGGTTTTGGAAATATAAATCCTGCTTGACCTCTTCCAGGATCGCATCCTCACGTTCCCTTCCGCTCCTCTCACTTTACACACACACAAGGAAATACCTACGTTGGGCTCACACACGCTTACGGGGTTTTGCTTCTTAGCTCTTCACATAATACTTGACAAAAATAAATGCTAAGGAACATAGTCCATTATTCCAAGTGACTGGAGAAATGGAGAGATATCTTTTGATTTTGTTGGGGACAATCAGAGTTGTCATGGCCATCCCATCACATCTGTCCCCATTTGACCATAAACTAGAAGGCCTGGAGCTGGATCCCCTTCTCAACGACGTGGATCCCTTCTGTTTCCTCCACTTCATCCTCCATCATCCTTACAATCACTTTGAATTCCTCCAGAAACCCCTCATCCTCAATTGGAAAGACCCAAGTAAAAATTCTATGACTGTGAAGTTCTTACAGAGGACAGGGGACGTCATCTACCAGCTGAAACACCTCCAGTGTCTCATCAATATTCTAGTCATCCCTTCAAACCATCATTCATTCTTTCTAAATTTGAATATAGACTTTGGCGCGTTCTGGACAATCCTACAGCATAATGAAGTGAAACATGTCCAAGGATTCCACCCATCCTTCAGGGCGGAATTGACTCTCATAATCTCGGAAATTGGAAACGATTTGCCAGTCAAACTTCGGGAGTCTCCCACCCTTCATCATTTCTTCCTCCTCTACCACGAGCCACGATTACTCTCCTCGGAGAAAAATGGGAATTCAAGAGGACACAGGCGCCTCACAGGAGGTCTCTACTACCGCCCCCGGCCAACAGATGTTACTGGTTTCTTCTACGAGTCTCTCAGCTTCTATACGTTCACCTTCAAATGTGAATCCTCTCATCTTTCTTGCTATCAAAATCCCCTTCGTTCAATGTCCATAGCAAACGCTCACCAATATGCCCAGCAGCGATCAGTGCTGTTGGATATCATAATAGGGGACGTTCCTACTGAAAGAAATGAGAGGGCGCTCAATGCGAGTGAATTGGCCTATGCAGATGGTAGCCCCACCTGTAGTTTGGTTAGGGAGCACAGTTGCATAGAATTAGATTTTGGGGTGGGAACAATACTCAGTTCATTCCTTGAGGAATCAACAATGTCATTTGTCCCCACGGATTGGACTCCCAGCTTCAACTTTATCACTGCAGATGGCCTGTGGCAAAAAATGGAATCTGCAAAAATCTACTGCGATCCCTTCGAACAACACGTTTGGCTCTCTCTTTTCCTCTTGATCATCCTGGCTACCTTTGTCCTCACTCTTGCTATCTATTGCAAAACCAGGTTTGAGATGCGCCAACTTTTAAAATTGATTTTCTGGAACATGGAGTTGGTTTGGAGCATCCTCATCGACCAACCCAAGGAATTTGTAGTGGAGAAGAGGAAAGAAAGAAGAATGGGGGAAAGGAGTTACTCGTTGATATTGGGATCGTGGCTGGTGGGGTCTGTGGCCATCGTTAACCTTTACAGGGAATCCCTTAAGGTGGAGTACATCCTCCCCTTCCCCTTTCAAACGGGGTGGACGGAACTAGCTGAAATTGTGGAACAAGACTTTACCATATATGTTAGTCAAAGGGATACAAGGTGTGACTTAAAATTGACTGCAATGGAAATGCGAAGCTCTGATACATTTAGTAGGAGTGCGGCACTGTGGGACAGTATGCACTTTCCAGGTTATTTGTTTGTCGAAGCGTTTACACTGTCTGCGGAGTGCGAACGGGCATGCGCACATTTGTCAATAGCTGCTGGATCTGTTGGCTGTAGCCGGCTACGAGCATGCAAGTTACAAAAGAATCGGGAGAGGACGATGACAAGAGTTCGGGCTGTCTGCCCTTTCAATTTGGAAAAAAATGATGAGCTGGTGCAAAAAATGGCGAGAGGGAAGTCCGTACTCTTGACAACTACGAGGGAGTTTGACTACTTTTGGGAAATCTTCAAGGGACACATGGCACGTGATGAGCGTCTCAAGTTTGCGCACAGCAACAAAAAGGGAAGGACGGATGACTACGCAAGAGATCCAATAGGAATTGACTTTGCACAGAGACAGCCTCAGGGAGACAGGTTTTTGGAGGTGAAGGACAAAAGACTGGCCTCCGTTTTGATGGGAATAAGTTGGACACTCGCTTCTGGAATTTATTGGTTTCGTCACAAGAGTAGTCACCAGGCGGACATGCCGTCGTCCGAGTGGGTACAAGGAAATTCTGTCATGGAACTTCGAACGTGTGATCTTTACTGGATCCTCATGTTCATCTGCATGGCGCTCATTCTGTCTTGGCTTGTTCCTCGTGGAAGTGATGACGTGGAGCTGCTGTCACATTAGTTGGTATCGAATTTTAAATTGGTGCCAAAATGTAGTCCATGGTTTGATGGATGGGAACTATGGGAACTATAGAATATGGGGATGGTCTAGTATGAGAGAAAAAGTTTGGTCAAAGGTCAATGGTTGGTGGTGGGTGTGGTGGGTGAGGCTTCACTGTGGTCGACTAGCATGGTCATTAAGTCATGGCCGTCGGTGGTAACTGTAGGCTTGAATTTTTGTGAATTGGAGCAAAAGATAAATAATGTTAAATCCTTTAAAAAGGAAATGTATGAAGAAGTTATTAACGTCAATGACTGTGAGCTGGCCTGCTACGAGCAGAGGGAAGAATAGGGAGAATGTTGTCTATCAGAGCATCTTTTAAGAAATGAGGGCTAGGAACAAAATTTTGAAAAAAGGGCAGTCACTA
>WJFB01003602.1:0-12659 GCA_009870185.1 Pygmarrhopalites habei | reverse complement strand
TGTTGATCCATGCTCAGGACATTATTTCCAACAATTTGACATCAAGAAATATTGAAATCTTTGCTAGGAAGTAAAGTAAAGATGTTCCTTTTTAAAAATAAATCTGTACAGAAATCCTTGATTATAGATGTCCAGAGGAAGCTTTCGAGATCATGATGAAAGAGATGAGGATACGATAGATGATGACTTCTTCAACTATCGTACTAAAATTGGTCGAAATCGTGTCACAAAGAAAATTTCTGGATCACCTAAGAAGTGGGATCATGAGGCTTTCTTCGAATTGGAAGCTTCGCTGGAAAGGGAAGAAAATTCAAAGAAATCCCGAAAGAGGAAAAATGTAAAGAAGGTCCGTCGTAAAACGAAACAAACTCGATCTCGATGGAGTAGCGGAAGCGACAGTCGAAGTGGGTCAACAAGTCAATCCTTCAGCAAAAATTCCTCATTGGACAGTGATTTCTCTAATTGCAGTAGTCCTGTTAGAAGTAAACGGAAAAGGAAGTCGCAGTCCTTCAAAAAATTAGTGGAGAAGAAACGTACCAAGAAATCTGGAACGTCTCATCGTCGAAAAGAATCTGCAGTTAAAAGATCATCTATAAAATCTAGAAGGAGGTCAAAGAAAATGAAGAAAAGTGTCAGTTCATCCGATGCCTCATCTTCCACCGGCCACGGCGGGTTGTATGACAAAAGGAAGAAAAAATCTAAAAATTGTTCAAAAAAATATAACTTGGATTACTCATCTGACGACTCATCTATCCAGGAAATCCGGACGCGGGAGATTATAAAATTGTCTGGCGGTTCATCTTCCTCCGTGGAGGAAGTCAGTCCAAAAAATTCAGTTCAGCCTGAAATTTTCCTGGATAAAATTCCACGAAAAAAACAGGATACAAGTTTACAAGTTCCCAAAATTCCACAAAATCCAAGTTTGAAAATCCCACCAAAACAAGGAGAGTCAATCGAAGCTGGTCTCCAAAAACCCGATAATTCTTCCGATTCTCTGAAAAATTCAGGAGAAATGTTACAGAAAATGAAGAAACTTCTTCTACAATCCTCCTCTGAAACTACAGAAAAATCCACCAAATTCGAAATTCCTCCCGCCAAAAAATCTGAAAAGATTCTGACACCTGAACAGCGCAAAACTTTGTCAGTCCAAAAAGAAATGTACGAAACGAAGAAAGTCGAAATTGAAACAATTATCGAATCCCTTCTAAAAGCTCAAAGGAAAACTGAATTTTCTGTCGAAACTGAAGAAAGTACCCTTAAGTCCCTTCGAAATAGATTAATCCCAATCAAAATAATTCTGGCTAGAATCGATGACGTCCTTTCTAAAAGTGAGGATCATTCAAAAACAATTTCGTCTACACAAACGGACAAGAAAATCTCTTCTGCACCTGCGCAAGTTAGTTCGAGACCCAAAAAGGTAAATCCCGGTCAAACTCAGGTCAAGTCAAATGTTTGTTCAACAGAAAAAGAGGAGAGCAGTTCATCCGAATCAAAATCTGAGGAATCGGAGGAAGAATTGTACGATGATGGTCAGCATTGGTGTCGTTTATGCAATGTTTTTCCAGATACATACCAAGGACTTCTAGATCATCTCCAGTCTTCCGAACATCATATTGTAGTGGAGGCAAGAATGAGAGAAGATACTAAAACCCGGGGAAGAACCAAGATTCGGAAAATGGACTCAATGTCGAAGAAATCAGGGAGAGCTCTTAAGGGTCTCCAATTCTTTTCACCAGTTCGAGGTTGGGACTGTAAAATTTGTAGTACTTACATGGGAGACATGGCTAGTGCAGAAGAACATTTGACGAGTGAAGAACATAATCGAAATTATGAAGATTTTCTCAAAGATAATCCAAAATCGGAATGCAAATGGCGGACAGAACGAAGGAGATCAAAGTGGAGAAGCAGATTTCAAAATCCAGGGGTCAATTCCCTCAAATCTGCCTCTCCCAGAATGACACACACACGTCAAACTCAAAGTTCAGTCAAGAGTGTGGTAGAAAATATCCAAAATTTTTGTGCAGAGAAAGAGAAAGAAAATAAGAAGGAAGAGAGGTCAATAGTAAAGAAAATGGCGGGTCATTCAAAGCAACAAGAAAATGTGGAAGAGGATTTTAATATGACGGCGATGAAATATGGAGTAATTGTTCGGATGAGGAAAGAAATGAAACCTGTTGACCTTACTGAAAATGGGTCTCTCAGGTTGACCCAAGGGTCAGGAGAAAAAGGGTCAAGGGTCAATTCCAATATCGGTAAGAAGCGAGAGAATTCGGATCGTAACTGTGAGATCAACGGTCAAAATGGTCGAGGTCGAGGTGAGGTCAAAGGTCAAGATAGCAAAAATGAGGTCAAAGGTCAGGATGCTGGGAGAAGGGGAAAGGAAAGTGCAGTAAGATGTAAATGGGACACTAATGACAGTACGAGTGGCGATCAAAAAGGCCGTCGTCAGAAGCGACGTTCTAAATTAACTGAAAATACAGATGGAATCCTATTGGAGAGATGTCAAACCCAAATGGGTAGGTCACCCAAAACCTTCGCAAGAAGGTCACCAGCTCCTTGTCTAAAGAATAAGAAATTAAAACCGAGTAAAGAGAAAGTGAAGGACATTGTAAAGAAATATCCGATCATCGGGAAAATGCCACGACATCGAAAATCCAAAATGATGAACACCGGAAATCAAAAAGAGGGTCAGAGTGGCAATGATCAGGTCACTAAACCCTTCGAAACTACAACAGTGCCTCCAAAGGTCACACCAAATTTGGAGGGTGAAAAGAATAAAAATTCAGATAGCAAAATGAGTCAAGGTGAAGAATTGAATATTTATGCAGAAATTGAGACGACGTCTATTGATAGTATTCCATTACCCGGGGATGACTGTGAAAATTCCTTGAGAAATGAGAAACTTTCTCTGGAGAAAGTTGGAGAAAAGGGGAAAGTGAATGTAGATGAAGGAAATGAAAATGAACGTGAGAAGGAATTGAAGGGAGTTGACAAAAGTGCTGAAATGGAGGTGGACAAACGGAGTGGAGCAGATTTGTACGAGGGAGAGAATTTGGAGGGAATTTGGAATGTCACATGTGAGGAATCTTTGAGAAAGGTTCCAGAGAAGGTTAATAAAATATTGGATAACATGGAGGATTTGAGAATGCTCGGGATTGAACCGGATGATAGTGTAGCTGCAGTGTTGTCAGCGTCTCTCCCGATCTAGGTTGAATTGTTCAATTTTATTATTGGTGTGTGTGTGTGAGTGTACTGTACACTGTGTACATTAAATGAAAGGGGGGGGGGGAATGTGTGTGAGGAACAGAAGAGATCTGGATAGGAAGGGAAGCTCCGAGTCAAGCACAGTCAACGTGGGTGGTCCTTCACTTGGATAAGATAAGAGCAGTCAACAGGGATGAGTAATTTAAATTATTGGATGGATTTATCAAAATTTGAAACGATTCGTGGAAAACACGAAAGTGAAATATTGTACTTTAATTGTTTCTGCAGACATTTGATTGTAATGATACACAAAGTTTACTTTCTATTAAAAAGTTTCTATAATGAGTGTTGTAAACTTGAAGAGTAAAAGTTTGAATTATGTAAGGAGTATTTAATTTAATCAGAGCCTCTTTTTTCCCATAATACTGCACCCTTCGATATTTAACAATCTTCACTGGACCTCCTTTCAAGGATGTCTTTGAGTTCATCTACAGATTTTGCAGCCAATTCAGCAGCATTCTCTTTTGTGGTGGGACTGAGGGGATGATTTTCATTTGAGAGGAGCCAAGAGTCGATGGTGGGGAGAGGATTCCGCATGATTACCTCTATCTCAGTTCGAATCACTTTGCAGAAATCGTCCAGTGGCTGATTATTGACAAATTGTATAAAATAGTTTCAATATATTTAAAATCACACTTTCAAAATTGAAAAATAAGTACCAGTGAGTAAAAAATGCATAAATTATTGTACCAAATCATTGTCGTCATATCCAAATGGATTCTCAATCTCCCATCCTACAAACCAGTTCACAATTAATTAAAACTATCGTCATTTGATAATATAGTAAATTAATTAATTTTTGCAGAAAAATTTAGAGTTTATGAGTCACTATTTACTACTTACCAATCCAAAGAATTCCAAGAAGAGCAAAGGAGGCTAGGGTGACGACAGGAATTGTCAACCAATTCAACTGACCCACCAGTTGGAAAGGAAGAGCCAGAAGGTACAGCCTTCATCCCGAAATTTAATTTCTCAATCAAAATTCGCATAAACTAAACCCCCGTCAAGCTACAGTTTCTTCAATTAAACCAAACTAGAAAGTTTTGTACACTCACCAAACGACATAATGCAAATGTAAAGAGTAAGCCAGTCTGGAATTTTAAAAAAAGATTCTTTAAAGAGAAATTCAATTAAAACGAGTGTAAAGTTTCATCAAAAAATTTGACACTTACGGAATGGGCGTTCTCAAAATTCGTTCAAATCCCGTGAGACACTCCACCAATGAAAACAAAGCTACATTTATCCCCAAAAATGTTATCAGCAATTTTGCAATTTTTTGTAGAACACAATTTAAATTTTTTTAGAAAGCGTGGATGGAAAATTTTCCATTCGACTATTCTTTAATGAAGAAAATAAATTCTTTCAATGAGATTCCCTGTAATGGAAAATTGTCCACCCACGCCACACGCCAAAAACAATTTTCTTTCTGAAGGTTCTCCCTTTAAAAACTTACAGTAGTACATATGTTTAGTGAGTGAATGGTCCTTGACACTCTTCCCTCCAATATTCCGAAAATGGGACAGCAAATAGTACGAAATCTCCATCGGTATATTCGATGGTGTGACCATATCATAAGCCATCATATTTTTACACCGATTCCTATTCTCTCTTTGCCTTGCCTCCACTTTCCCTTTCAAGGCTTCCTTTTCTGACCCTTTGAAAACAAAAGTTTTTGTCTCTTCCTTCTCTCCATTCCCAACATCGATGGGGATTTCACTCTGACGCTCTTTTCTCTTATGAACTTTGGTGTACTCCTTCTGTGCACTGAGTGACTCATTTGATGATGGAGTTTGGAATCTAGGAAGATGACCTATAAGAACCTTCAGTTCCTCATCATCGTAAGAATATTCCCCGCGAAGGTAATTCTTGGTGGCGTAGGCAAAAGCAATGAGAAGATTCAAGAAACTTATTTTTTCAACCAATTCCTTTGCATTATTTTTCTCGCTTCCTTCTTCAACTCCCGCCCAAACTCCCATTGTAAGGGTCCTCAGGTTGGAGGTCATCTTCGACCACAATTTTCTCCCTTCATAGTACCTAGGCGAACAAGGTGACAGAATCAGAAGAAGGGGAGTTAAATTCAAATTCAAAAACCGATTTTGAGGTACTCTTACTAAGCCTTAGTAACTAAGGAACCCTTAGTAAGGGTCCCTTGACCTAAACTCACCTGTCGTAGGCCGTGTTGGTCCGGAAGACAAGGAGGAGACTGGTCACAAAACCGATGATTGACATAAGGGACAAGGGATGGTTCAACTTGATCCCTTCCACGTAATTGTGAAGGACTACTATAAAGGTCGTGTAAAGGGCCAGGAAAAAACTTTGAGACCAAACTTTCATAACTACAGTGCCCCTCAGTCGGAAGACAAGGCGCCAGAAAGTACCCACTTCACGCTCCTCAACCATCCTGTCAAATTTTCTGGTTCTTCTTAAAGTTGGCTTAAAATTGAGCCTCGCAGGACAAAAAAGGGAATCTCCCTTTTAAAAGGAATGAATTTAAATAAATTTGAGAGGGAACTTTTGAACAAGAAAGAAAAGCAGAGGATTGAAGCTGAAGGAACTGAGAGACGGAGGAGAAATATGAGACTGAGAACGATCCTCAGGAGGATGTATTTGTCCTGGAGATGGGAAGAGTCAAGGCTGGATCATAAAAAATAGACAAAAGTTCATAAAGGCATTGGCAGCAAGACTGACTGACGGTGTGTGTCTGTCTGTGTGTCTGTGTGTGTGTGTGTCTTGAAGCCCACTGACAAGGCACAAACCGGTTATTTTCTCATAGTCCGTTTGATAAAAACCACGAGGCATCATTTGTAATGATTTTTGAGAGCCTGAGTCTGACTGTCAGACACAACAATTAGTTGAGGATACTCTTCATTGTGTGTACAGACGTGTGGGGGAGGAGTGTGCGTGTGTGTGTGTTTTGCTAGAGACTCTCTGCTCTCTACTAGACAGGCTGAAGGAAGGATGTAGAGGTGTCATAAATTTTTTGTTGCGTAAATAATTTACTTACTTTTTTTGCAATGAACAATTATTGGAGAGCAAAAGAGAGTGAGATCATCGTTCATAATTCCCATGTGTGTGTGTGTGTGTGTGTGTGTGTGTGTCTGCTGGATCATTGTCTTTAAACAGCCACAGCCCCGAGGGCTTTCTTGCCAAAATTCCTTGGCTTTGTTTACTCTTTTTGCACAGACAATAGAGAGAGAGAGGAGGAGAGAATTTTGGACGCTTGTGATTTTGAAATTTATGATGACTACAGAGAATTCGATTTAATCTTGACCATCTGTTTCTTTAAAAAAATTTGATTCCCGCTGAGATGACTATTACCAGGATTCACGGACTCAGTTTGAAAGCAATGATGTAACCCTGCAATCTGTTGCAGTACGAAATTGATGAAGGATAATGTTGATAATCTTTCCAGTGTATGAAACCTGCCAACTTTGATCCCGACTGGCTCGATAGCCTCAACCATTCTTCTGACTTCAGTTTGAATCCTCACAAATCCTTCCCCCTTTGATGAAACGAGCAATCCATGTTTGACCAACTCCGTCTGACTCTGAATGGAGAATCCTTTTTCATAAATGATAGTGAAAGCCATGACAACCTCGACTCCAATGACGGCGTACATGGCTGCGATGAGTCCATTCGTCACTGAATACATTATAGCGAGGAAAGTGAAAAATACGGCGACATTCATGCATTGCAGTTTGAAGGCAAATATGATGGTCGCTTGACATTTGTTGAAGAGTCGGATGAGGCAGGTGAGTTCTCTGAGTCTCCTCACCATCCCAAGGAGATCCGACACACTCAGACTCTCTTCTTCCCTTTGTGTGCAAAAAAGAGAGAAAGTAATATTTTGAATTCAGTTCGAGATGGAGAGGAATGTGTAGTGAAAACTTACGACTGGACAATCATCCTCTTCAATTCCGCATCACACTGGAGGAAAAATACGATCTGAGCGAATACAAAGTGAAATACATTTGCAATCATGAAGGCAATCATGAGTCCTTCGATGGAGAGGAGTGCAAGAAATGTCAGGTCATTCTTCCATCCCTCGGGCAGAGAGTTAAAAAGCAGTTGAGCCATGTTCTTATTCAGTATCAACAAAATCAATGCAGCAAACCAAGTGAGACAAGCCAGTGGACCAGAGGTGACAATCAAAAGTTCCTGTTTTGACATCTGGGTCAGTCGTCGTGGAGGATTTTCGATATCTGGCATAAGTTTTCCTACAGGTCGTCCGAAATCCTGCCACGCTAATTTTACTCCATTTCTCCCATTATTATTCAGTCCCATTTCTTCTCCAGATCTTTTAGCCTTAATTCTCTCAGCTTCGATCGTACGCCTTTCCATTTCATAACTCGAATCCCGAAGATAATCCGCCTTTTCTTTGAACAGTTGGTTCAGAATTGAGAAATTGCAGTCTGGATTCTTAATAAATAATTCGTAAATCCCACAACCCTCTAACAAGTAAGCTTCAGCAAAAATGACATGTACGAAGACATGATTGAGACTCAGATTCTCTGAGAAAAGGAGAGACTGGATTAAAGTGAGGATCACGTGGAGTGCACATAAGATTGTGATTCCACACACAAATTTCCAAATCAAAATTCTCTGCTGAGATGACTGCCTTTTGAAAGTTCCACCTTCCACGTCGACGACAAGAGGGAGGAGATTCCAAGAGGAAAGTTGTTGAAAAACGAGGAAATTCCAAGCATTCTCTTCCTTCGTTAACATTTTATAGTGTGAAACGAATCTTTCCACAAAGACAAATATGGACTGCGTCAACCTGACGAGTTGTTTCGAATTGTGAAGTAGATTTAAGATAATATTTTTTACTGCCAGTTTGGAACCTTAAAATCGCTATAAGTGAAATGTTCTGGAAAGGAAGAACGTGTCTAAAGAGAGTATGGAGAAAAATACGTAATGGAGAAAAGTGGATGTGTAATAGTTTGCCGTGTAGTCAAATCAAGTACAATTCTACAGAGTGTTCTAAAAGCGACTTAGCATCATCTTCTACTTTTACATAACAATGTCAAGCTGACATGTGACATGTCGTTGAGGGAATTAAACGCGTTTTCCCACATAATTATGCCAGAAAATGTCAACCGAAATCAAGATTCTTAATAATTATGGACATTATCCTCAATCCAGAAACGAAACTCGTCCGGGAATTATGTCTGAAAAATATGTCAAGCAAAAAAATTTTCGCTGTCAACTTTCTCCATAATTATAAGCACACACACAAACACAAAACAAGAAAAATAAACGTGGATGTCTGCTGACACTTTTTCATGAATATTTGAATTTCTTTCACCATTTCATTCTTTCAAAAACTCATGACTCACTTTTAATTTGGTTTACCTTTTCCATACCTGATAAGAATTGTCAGGAAAAAAAATAGTTATTGTTTTTCTGACTACAGCATTATGCTTTACCTTTCAATGAAAACTTTTCATTCATTTCTTTTTCAATTTTATGCAGTCGTATAAATTCACAAGATTCTAATCGGCTTGTACAACCATTCAACAATAGTACTGACAAACGCTTGGAAATTGAGTACGGCATTACATAGCATGCATTGTTGACAGTGTCAACTTGACACTCTGAACCATTCATAGTTTTATTCACAAAGCACAATAATAGCTTCCAATGGACTAGTCTAGACTAAAAGGGTTGACGAACTTTCTAGAAACTTCAAGAATATTTTTTAAAAAATGAACAGTTGAGATTTACTTTTCGATTTTTCTTCAATCCTCCCTCTTTCTTCCAGGAAGAATCCTGCTTGAATGAATTTGTGAGGTGTATCTCAAAATATAACCGGCAATTCATCGCACACGTGAATCACGTGTGTGATTCCATCCCGTCATAAAATAAAATACAATCGAAATTGAAAGTGGTAAGGCGTAGAGATGGAGAGTGAGAAGAACAAGTCAAAGGTTACTCCTACAAAGGTCAGGATTTTCAAATAATCTCCTTATGCAATAAAATTTTGTAGCTTCTGCTCAAGAACTTCATAAACGTTTTTTTAATAAATACCCGCTTCAAATTTCTTATGAAATAGTTATTTGATTGCTTGGATTCAGCAAGCATTTTTACTTAAAGTTTTACATAGACTTCAGAATTTAATCTTAGTTTAATTTTTCCAGTTAAAATATTTAAAATAATCTTTCTCCATGCTTCTGTATTTTGTATCAGAGTTGTGAAATCTGTGGAGACACAATGGACCTCAAGGTCTGTTCAGCTTGTCGAGAGGTCAGCTACTGCTCTCCAGCACATCAAAGAGAACATTGGAAAATCCACAAGGAAAATTGTAAACCTCTCGTCCCTTACAAAATCCAAGAGTCGGCAAAAGCCTTAACTACCAAGGAATGCATTGCAGGGCGGGATTACGAAAAAGGCGCCATTATTTTTGAAGAACTTCCAATCTTCCATTATAATTGTCCAGGGGAAAGTTTCCGACTTGCACAGTGTGTCACGTGTGGTGTGATTGTAGAGAACAAAAAGAAGTGCAGTCTCTGCACTTGGCCTGTGTGCAGTGAAGAGTGTGAAAAGGTAAAAATATTTTCCAATTAAATCTTACAGTAATATTTAAATGGCGGGTTGTTCAAAATTTACAATTAGGAGACGAAGAATGGAACTCCATCATACACAATTGAGTGTAATTTCTATGACGGAGTTCCCTTCTTCGTCCTCGTCTCCCAATTGTGACTGAACATTATGTAAAATAGTAACAAATTCTGGAAACATTTTTCAAAATTTAAAGGCTCCACTCCACGTGCAAAATGAATGCAGAGTTTTCCTGGAGAATGAAATATATTACCCTCCAGGAGAGAACGAAGGAAAAGATTTTGAAATGATTGCTCGAGCATTCAGCCTTCGATGTCAAATGTCAAATATCTGGAATGAGATCTTGGATATAATGCCATTGTTCTTCCTAGATGAATTTAATTCTATGAAAGATGTAATCACAAATGTTTTCACTCAAGGGAAAAGTGTTACACCGATTAAATCAATCTTCCCGCAATTTAAATTTGAATATGAACCAATTGTGAAGGATGAGATTCAAGCGCAAATCACAGTACTGGCGAGGCGGGTAGGATTTCTTATGAGAATCGATCGAGAGAGGTAAGTTCAAAAACTTTTTAACAATTTTTTTCCTGATTAAACTGGGGAATGCACTGTTAATCATGAACTAATGTGACACGTTCAAAAAATCCCGCTAACAAAGATTTGAATCTTGTAGAAATTCCCCGAAATTTCTTGACTGCACTCTTAGAACAGAAGGGAAAGTTTCCCCGGAAAAGGGTAAAATTTTGCCCGGAGGAGTGGAACTGATACGGAAAACTTGAGGAGAAGCTAAAGTCATTTCCCCAGAAGAAGGAAAAAATTGGCGAGAAGAGTGGAATTTTCCATCCATCTCGGGGTATTTTCCCTTCTTCGGGGGAATTTTTGCACTCCTCCGGGGAAAGCAGTTGCATTCTTTCCCGGGGAGAATTTTTACGTTCTGAAGGGAGACTGTCCCTCATTCCGTGGAAAATCCACTTTCCACCCTGCTTTTTTTCCCGGGGAGAATTTTTACGTTCTGAAGGGAGACTGTCCCTCATTCCGTGGAAAATCCACTTTCCACCCAACATTTTTCCTTCTATTTTAAGAGTGTAGCATTTATATTTTCAATGTAGAACCACGCGTGTGTGAACGGGCTTTGTATATTTTATTTTAAAATTCAGAATTTTTTTCTTCTTTTCCCAGCCCTACTGGTGCGAGTCACATGTACATGTACCGCCACGCCAGTCACTTGACTAACTCTTGCAAACCGAACTGTGTCTGGAATATTGGTCCATTCCCCGACTTCAAAATCCGTATCCGAGCGTCCGTCCCTATAAAACGTGGCCAAAAATTGACTGTGAATCGTCAGGGATATCTTTACTTGGGCTCGATCCAGCGTCAACGGATTCTCCAGGATACTTTGAAAAAGTTTTGTGAATGTGGACTCTGCCGGGATCCAACAGAACTTGGGACAATGCAATCTACCATTGCTTGTCTTCCGTGTCGAGAAAATGACCCACCAAAATTTGGTTATCTTCTTCCAAGAGAAACTTGTCAAAATTCTGCACTGGAAGAGAAAGCTGAATGGAAATGTAATATTTGTCAAAATACCCAACCAGCTTCTTCATTCTTACCTCGTCTCAACGAAATCTACAAGATGGTTCAAAAAGCTCAAGCTTCCCGCTCTAAATTGGTAGCTCAAAGGGAAATCGAATTAGTGATGAAAAATGGGAGTGAATTTTTACATCCAAATCATTGGATTATACAGCAAGCAGTGAGTAATCCGGTTGCGTGTAATGCAGACATGTTGACGGAAGATGGCGCCACAGAAAGGCTTCAACGGTTGAGGCCTGAATTTGAACAGTGTGTCCAGTATATGAGCTTTCTGCTCAATATTCTGGACAAAACTTGTCCAGGAATCCAGCATGAACGAGGTAAAAAGCCAAAGAATGAGTTCTGTTGAAATTAGTTAAAATATTGGTTGGTTTGAAAAAGCCGCCATTTTCTCTTGAGCTTTTACTCAAGAAGTAAAATTTTTTTGAAGGAGGAATCGCTTAAATGCTTGATTCGTTGCTTCTTCTGAAATTATTGTAATTTTTCGACAAATTCTTGTTAAAAAAATGAACATGTCTTTTTAATTTGCAGTGAGGATTTTGCTTCTTTTGGGTGACGCCATTTTGATGTTATGCAAGGATACCTTCGCGAGTCCTTCCTTTCCTTCGATTGATAAGGAAGAGACACTAAAATTGGAAGAGAGCCTTCAAATGTCTGTTCAATACTTGGAAGAAGCTTTGTTGTACTGGAGTGGGAGTCCAATCCTCCGTGGACACACCAAGCCAGTTTATGTCGACAGTATAAAAGAGAGGATCAAAATTGGAAGGGGTTTTCTAGAACATGTTGAAAATAAAATTTATGAATTTCGCAAGGCGGAGGACGTGGCGGATATCAAGATTGAAGACTGGGGAATAAGGTACAAGAAAAAAGCTAAAGATGAATCAACCTCAAAACCTGACACGTTGACTCAATGAATTGTCAATGAAATTATGATTGGCTTCAAAAATAAAAGAATTTCACTGTAAATATTAATTCAGTACAGGAACGTATCTGATTTTGATTTCCAATTTATTTTCATAAAATTGACTGTAATTTATGAAAAAGTTTGTGTAGACAACAGACAACAACACAACAGACAAGCTGGAATAGATTCATTAAAAATTCTAAATTTTAGAATGCAACGAGTAATCCTCCAATTTGCTGCAGTACGAAATTGATGAAGGATAATGTTGATAATCTTTCCAGTGTATGAAACCTGCCAACTTTGATCCCGACTGGCTCGATAGCCTCAACCATTCTTCTGA
>WJFB01003601.1:0-12667 GCA_009870185.1 Pygmarrhopalites habei | reverse complement strand
AATTGTTCAAGAGAATCTCGGAACAATTCACTGCCATGTTCCGTCGTAAGGCTTTCTTGCATTGGTACACCGGAGAGGGTATGGACGAGATGGAATTCACCGAAGCCGAGTCCAACATGAACGATTTGGTCTCTGAATACCAACAATATCAAGAAGCCACTGCCGAGGAGGAGGGTGAATTTGATGACGAAGCTGAGGCTGACTTGGAATAAACGAATTGAATTGGCATCATCACAAGACTTTTGCAACGTCTGTGTTTGTAAAAGTCTCTCATCATCATCAGCATTACCAATCGATAATTTTTTAAACAACAGCATCTGATGGCTGGACTCCCAGCAACAATCTAATAATGGATACAGGAGTAAAACAACTAAAACCCTGGTGCTTTAATTCAACTGACTTTTTTCCCTACAAGCCTTTTAATGTCCATGAAAATTCAATTCAATTGAGTATACATTTTTGCTATTGACAATTATTAATACATTTACATACTATATATAATATATTCTAGACAAATAAATGATGAGAAAATCAAGTCTCTCCCTCGTCTCTATCATTATTTAGCTGGATAAAAAGATGTAAAATACTTTGTGTCTTATATCTCTAAGAAGGAAAGAAAGCATCGTGGAAAATGCATGAGGTGTGTATCTACTAAAGTATAAAGAAGAAGCACAATCAAAAGATTATTTTCTTTTTGAAAAAAAATATTTTGTCTCATTCCATCCCATTATTATTACAAGCCAATGTAATCAAAATTCACATTTTGTTTGTTACATACCTTATATGCATAATAGTAAATAGTGAGGAAAGTTGAGGGTGAGCTGTGTATGTGAATCATTCAATGATATTTGATAACTTACGAAAAAGAAAAGTAATTCATAATTATTAAGTGATTTTTTCAGTGTTTTTTTGTCACGTACCGACATATATTATTTTAAACAACTTTTACATACAACATAATATACATAATACTATACATCTACTCTACATTTTAAATAGAGTAGAGTAATAAAAATAATAACGCAAATTTTCTAATCGAACTCGTGTGTCAGCTCTTGATTAGTTTTGTACATTAAAAAAAATAAAATAATCAACGATGCTGGTGAAATAACTGTCTGTTACTCTTCTGTAAATATTATGGAAAAAAATATATATATTGAGCAACATTGCACGGATGCACTCATTGTACACAGTCGTATCTGGAAATTTGTATTAATTAAATAATAAAACCTACAGATTTGCGTAGCCTCTGCATATAATAATCTGACTGTAGCTCTCCTCAAATTCAATTTGTAAAACATACACGTTACACTCTTGTACTTTCAGTAATAATCTCATAGGATTTCATTGGTTTTTAACATCATTCCATGGACCTAATCATCACAGGTAGAATTAAAAAATGCAGTCGAGAAGGATTAATTTTTACACACCCATCATTTTTCCAATATCGTATGTAGCCTGGCTAGCAGTACAAAAATACATGTTATTTATTCTGAAATTTATTACAGGTGTTACATAGCGCCCAGATAAAAGGAACAAAAATATGTGTAGTGTATACTAGTATACATTGTACATAAGGTACACTAACTTTGGTTGACAGACTGAGGTTGATGTGGCACTGGGTCACTGCTGCACAAAAAATCTTCAACCAATGACTTGAATTCCGCAGGGTATCGTAAATGCAGATTATGTTTTGCACCTTTCCAAGCATAATATCTATGACGGGGATAAAAAAAAGAATAGTAATTATTATTAGCTGTCCTACAAGGTAGAGAGAGAGTGCAAGCATTATCATCATGATGACTTCATGCGGCAAATGATTGTGATGGTGAAATCATGTTAGCTGTTAGTTCCTTGACTATACTTGGTTAAAGTCAATCTGCACACTCTAATCTAATCCTTACTTGGTCAAATATTTCAAATTGAATCATGTAAGGTAGCTGCACACACAGCAAAAAAAATGTCGAAGTCATGAAAAGAGAGAAAAAAATAAGGAGGTACTCTAAGTACAAAAGAGCTTTTGGGATCGCGTGTCTGAAAGTGTGCAAAAATGCACAATGAATTGCAACTGCATTGAACTGCAATTTCTGCACTTTCGTCATCAATCATAAAAATAAGACCACGACAACATTATCGATCTACAAAGAAGAGGGAGACAGAGGGAGAGAGAGAGAGAGAAAGGAAAGGGAAAAGTGCCGTGAGGGAGTAAATCTCAAGTCATTATGCATGAATTCATCTTCCAAACTTTTTATGGAAAAGCTGAAGCATTTGAGGAGATGATTATAGAAAAAATTTTGGGGAAAGAAGAGGAAAAGGATAAAATGAGATCAGAGGGAGATTGGAAAAGAAGAAGGAGGGTAGAAGGTATTATCATATGATATATTATGTTGAATATCTGTCGTTACTTGCTTACTTGGAATTTTTGATGTTCTGATGTAAATAGTTGCCATGATAGGGATCAATGAGTTTGTCAGCTTGCCCATGAATAATCAATGTTGGGCATTGAATCTTACGAAGATTTTCGGCAGTACAAAAGTCACCACCCCTCTCAGTGTGATACGATAAGAATATATCCATCCAAATGTGCCAGTTCTCTTTGAAAAATTCTTCCCCATAGTAGTCGATCAGGGTTTCTTTCATCACTCCCCCCCACTTTTCTGTATCTTTGAACCCTGTTTTCCACAAAAATGCCCATTCGTTTACAATGAAATCCTCAAAAAAGATGACAAAGGATCACATGGAACAGAATATATTTAAATACATTTAAAAATTTCAGCGTCTTCCTTCCGGACTTGAGCAAAGGCACCCCAAACAACGATCCGGTTAATTAAATCAGGATTATTTATGGCTGTCAACAAAGCGATATTGGCTCCCCCCGACCATCCACATAACGACCAGCGTTCATGGTCAAATTCCTAAAATTAAGAATTAAGATGAACGGCTTTATATATAGCTCAGATAATTGCATAGTCAGTACGAACAGATATTTGTAAAAATATTTGATGGCTTTCATTTTTGAAGAATAAAACGAAAAAAGTGGTAAGAGATGTAAAAATGGAAGCTTCAAACTGACAATGAGATCACTTGGACAGAAAAGTTCCTCCAGACATGACGACTGGAGCCGAGGGAATAGTTGATGACCTCCATATTTACGTTCTCGTTACCCTTGTTCCGTCCAAGTGACCTTATTTTGTTTGACTCAACTTGAAGTGTCAAGTGACGGCCTTTTTAGTAATATGTTTCAAGAAATTAAATTAATTTAAATATAAATTTTTCTATCCTACTGTTATAGCTTTTAATGCATAATAAGGACGACTAGAAATAGTCACTCACCTTCATAATTTTAACAAGAAATTCAGCATCTTGTTCCAACGCTTCATTGTCAAAATCCCTTAGAGGAGGGCTATAAATATTCCAAAATTAAAAAATGTAAACAAGTAAAAATTTTGTTTCTTATGTCATATTGTATGGTAGTCATATATCTTCATGAAGAGACTCACCGACTTTGGCCGTATCCAGGCTGATCCCATGCATAAATGGTAAACTTGTCTCGATCAAAATGATTAATTTGTGGCATCAGCTGAACTTCCATACAACCTTCAATTTTATTATAAAGAACAATCATTAATTCATTTAGTTAAGACAAACATGTGGGAATGTGATCCTCGTAAAAAAAACTTAAAATGTCCCAAAAAAGTACTGAATCATTATAAGTACGGGAAATAATCAGTTATTTGTGGAAATAAAGATCGTCGTAAAGAATTAGAAAATTAATTTAATACCCAGAATGCCTGGAAGGAAGAAAACCGCTTGTGGACCATGTCCCACTTTGACTGTATTTATATTGAATGATAGGGACTTGTTCTTGTACTGTATGGATTTCTTAAAGACCCTTGTAGGGATATCACCAGGTAAATGAGACTGTGCAAATTGTCTTTTTTGACAATAATTAAATTGTGAGAAGAGAACTTGGCAGAATTTTCGTGCCATTTTTTCGTAGTTATCACGAGATGTTCCCACGTTAAGGCAAAGCCATTTGAAAACTATGAACCTTTGCTATCTAAGATTACATTAAAGTGTGTACTGGCATCCATGCAAATCAAATGAGGTGAAGTACTGCTTTATCTCTTGTTTATAGTTTAGAGCAATTTTCCATTGTAAAGTGTACAATAAACTTTTAATAAAAAAAAATAATACGAATGACTGAAGCCCTACCCTGTATTGAATGATCGATGAACCGGCATGAACCGATTTTAACGATATGATTGTTTTGAGTAATAAATTTGAATTGTAAAAAAATGTACTTATTTAATAAATGATTCCACAAGACTGTGGAATTCTGATTGAAATTTGGGATGAAGATGTAGATTGTGTTTCCCTTCCTTGATTATATGTAGCCTGACAAAGTACAAAATAAAAACTTATGTTTTCATTTTTCAGACAGAGTCAATCATTTACGTAAATTGCTAATGAATATTTTGTTTGAGAAATATAAAGCCTTGTACATACTTGGATCCTTTGATGTGTTTATGTAGATAATTTGCATGTTCTTCTCCGACCATTATATCCAACAGTCCGTGGATTATTAGTGTCTCACAGGTAATTTTTGACAAATTGTCTTTACAAAGGTCTCCGCCATTCTTGTAAACTTCCAAAAATGTGTCAACCCAAGTTTCCCATGTTTTTCGAAAGTATTCTTCACCGTACATCTATTTAAAAAATTTTAAAATTATGAACATTAGCATCGTTTTATGGATCTTTTAGAACAAAAAAAGGAGTACATCAAATTTTAATCACCTGAATCATAGGGGATTTCATCCTGTCTGACCATTTATTGATGTCTCTCACTTCTACAAGAAAAAGAATTAATTCAAAAATTAAAGCATTGTCCATTCTCGCTCACAATAATTCTTGATGATGATACTTACTGATATATGCTTCAACATCCGTGTTGTTAATATAAGCATTTGCACCCCAAACAATCAATTTATCCACCGATGATGGAAAGAGAGAGGCCAAGAACAATGAAGTGATTCCACCTTCAATTAAAGCGATTAATGAGCATAATACGACATGTATTAATTTATTTTAAAATTCATGTAAATTATTTACCGTCCGACCATCCAAGAAGGGAATACTTTCCAGAAAACCCAAGATGCTGTAATTCCGAATACGAAAATAAATAACTGCGGACATTGTGGAGGCTAACATTCGCCAACTTCTAACACGTATTTAACTTATTACTTTATTTACTTTACTATAGTACCTTCATTAGTTCATGAGCCACTTCAGCATCACGCTGGAAAAATTTTGCTCCTCCAGAGAAATCTCGATCAGGTGGACGACTAGGATGACAAAATTTTTTTATTAACAGCTTAAATATCAAATATGTAATTGATAGTATAAACTAGGAATTTTGATTCTCACCTTTTTCCGTAACCTGAAAAGTAATGAAAGAGTTTACAAATTAACAATGATTTTTATTTAGAAACATTGAATGAGTGTTTACTCTTTTTAATACTAAATAACCTGGAGGATCCCATGCTACGACGGTATATTTTTCACTTAGCACTTTAAGTTGTGGTGCAAAATCACTCTCGATAAAACCTGTAAGTAAATTTATAAAATATGTAAAGTTTCTTAAAGAGACTTTCTAAAGAAAGTAGTGATAAAAACTAATAAAAAGTCGTCTTAGAAAACATAGTCGCAATTACCCATTGCACCAGGTAAACAAAGGATCACCTTCTGACCATCTCCAACCTTTTCATAATTGATTGTATATGGACCAATTTTCTGTTTCTGTTGAGTACCCATTCTAGGACTTGTGCTAAAGGAAGCTTTAATTTGACTGCAGTTGAATAATGTTGGCAACAATTTCACACAGTTAGGAAAGAGTGAAAATTTGTTGAGCAGAATTGTCATGACTTGAAAAATGTAGGTTCAGACTCCTCACAAAGTGATTGAAATTTACGACTACAATCACAACTTGATCCTTAATTTGTATTTCGAGAATCCTTCAATTAAACTAAATTTTACTGGTTCAAACTTCAAGTGCTTTCACCAAACTGGAGTCCAGAGCTCCTTTTCGCGGACGAAGACACATGGATGTCTGCAGGGATTTTCTTATATTGCTTTAAAATACCTGGAGCCACTGAAAAATCGCTGAAGACCGTGAAAAATAATTGAAAAATCACTGAAAATCACATTGAGATGACTGAAAAATTCTATTTTCTCTTGGTAAAAAGCGTTTGAATCTATTTTTTCGAAAAACATCTGCTTAGAATATCATTCGAAGATCGAATGAGATAGATTGCTTTCACACTGGAGAAAGTCTTTCTCCAGAAAGTATGTGTGAAGTTTTTTTTTATTTCTCTGTGGTACAATTATTTTGATATTTTCAGATACAAATTTGGGTAAAATATTTTTTGAGATTCAAGACGTTTGACTGCGGAGAAATTTTTCCACAAGTTTAATAAACTCATCAATAAATCTCCTACTCTTGTGAAGATTGTGCTTGGCATTGGGCATCACATACAATGTAGAATTTTTAATATTATTTGCAATGAATTGGGCATGTTCTATCCCCAACACAGGATCTTCCTCCCCTGAAAAACGAATTGGTCAATTAGTGATCACTTCATAGATTTCAATATAAAGAAAAACTTTTAGATATCATAAAATTGACCAACCATGTATGATTAAGGATTCACAACGAATTTTGGGCAGACCTATTCACGAACACAAATGTCATTATTAACAAGACACAGTTCAACAGAAAATAATGCAACTCAAAACAGTTAACAGAGATGTTTTCCATAGAAAATTGACAAACCTTCTTTAAATCCTGAATCTTCTCCTTTTCTCTGAAAATCTTCTACTGAGTCTGCCCAGTCTTTCAGCATTTTTAGTAAATATTCTTCTCCATACAATTCTATCATTGGAGCTTTCATTTTCTCTGACCACAAATCCAAATTACCCATCACTGTAAATAAATAAATACAAGAGGTCATTCACTGAAAAAAAGAAATATTGTGTACAAATATTAAGCAATATTTGGAATCATTTTTTCAGTAAGTACTTCTGCTAAACATAACGGCTCGATCGTCTGCATAGGCCTATGAAAAAATAAGCAAAAGAGGACGTTTATTAAAATGAGGAGAGGTCAGTTTTCAGCTAATGTTAGTCTGACAGATCAAAAGTGGAGAGAAAGTGATGGTTATTTATAGCTTATTAATTTACATGGGCTCCCCATGTCACTAATTTGATGACTCGATCCGGAAAATCTGCTGCCAAATATCCTCCTGTGATCCCACCATTACTACACCCAAGTATTGAAAATTTGTCATACCCTAGTTTCTGAACAAGTGAAAGTACAAAAGAAAGGAGAAATTAAATTAGCTCAAATTAAATTATGTTTTAGCATATACTTACGTCCATTAATTTGACAACCAAGTGAGCATCTCTTCGGTAGAATTCTCCTTTAAAATCCCTGTCCTGTCATGTACAAATTCGTGATTATAAATTATACAAACACAAATCAAAAAAATGAAATCTTCAAATATAATTTTGTCCATATTTGAATGAAATAAAACGTACAGGTGGTCGGCTTTTTCCATAACCCGGAGGGTCCCAAGAGACAATACGGAACTCAGATTTGTCCATTTTCTCAAATATTGTGTCATAATCCGTCTGGATTGTCCCTGTAATCGGAATTGATTTCAATGTATCTTGCTCGGCAACCAACCAACTTTCATCACTAATACCCGGATGTACGTGTATAACATTGCTCACCAATTATACCCGGTAGACAGAGGATCGTGTGGTTTCCACTCCCAACCTCCTCATAATTGAGATGAATCCCATCAACCTCAACTTTCTGATCCCTCAATACATTTGAGCTTGAAAAGTTGACAGTTTTGTTGTTCCACTTGGCAATGTGTAGAGACTGGCAGAGTTGTACAAAGGGCCGGGGAGAGATGAACCCTTTTAATAACACATTCATCCTCCGAAATCTTCTCACCTCCTGTTTTTGTCCCACAAAATAAAGAATAAGGAGGAAAAACTACTTTGAGATCAAAAATAAAACTCAACTTATAAATATGTTTTTTGAAAAAACTTTTTTCATAGTCTTCTCTCTACTACTTAAAAGTACTAGAGAGGGAGAGAGAGACTGAAATATGGTATTACCAAAGAAAAGAGCAGATGATAATGATGTTGATTGTACTGTCAGTCAACAGTGCAGAAACTCGAGGATCAAGTTCTAAGGTACTGGCAAACTGTGACAGTATAAAAAGAAATGGAGTTACAATAATGAACAAACGTTAAAACATATTATACTCACGAAAAAATGCACAATTTTTTCTACCCCGTCTTACACTGAAGTACGAGTGTACGACTACCGGTAAGGAGTTAATCTTGATCACTCACAATTAAAACGGGTTAAGGAAGGCGGAACACTCACACCGGATGTTGTCCGACGCTTTACACACTGACTTTTTACTCTCTCTTCCTCCAATACTACTATGTATTTTGTGTGGGAGAGCTGCTTGAGAAATCATAACAATTGATTGTAATAATTAAACTACCAATAATTTGTTCTTCTCAGTCTCCCATGCACCGCCTTATTGTATGTATCACTTCAAGCTTGTGTACAGAGTCTTTAGTACAGACTTTAGAGTTAAACACTCGACCACTTGACTATATATTATATTTAGTCAAATGTACAAAACTTGTAACTATCTATCAATTTCAGGGTGTGTATATGTATAATGTATGGGTACGTATTGTACATCATCCTCTTCCCACTGCCTCTTCGTCAGTTGCAAACTGGCAAAGAGTGAGGGCAAATTTTTTTTTCTTCTCTCCCTTTTCCTCTGAATTTGCCTTGGGCACACCGTAAAGATATTTGCAACAGATGGACAAACCTGAACGGGTCTCATGGAGTGTGACCGATTCTCTTTCAATTTGTTAAAGTATAGGCTTTCAACTTCAACTAGAGAAAAACTTTTAACAACTTGAAGGCCTACATGTGAACACGAACAGAGTAACATTCCCTATAACTGTACCATGATGCACAAAGAGCTTCTTATTCTTTCTAGGTATACTGAATTCAAGTGACACACTCACTCCAGCAAATACACACTTACTATTCATGCATATTTAAAATTTATTTTTTGATATTTTATACCATGTTCAATGAGTACATCAATACTTGAATGGTTGTCATATACTTACTGGCTTCTTTGTAGATGATAAAGGTGCTAAGCAACATTTGTCACGTGTTAAATAAAACACATTTTCAGTACCATATGACCTGAAGTGACATACGAATTTCGTACATAGTCTTGGCAAAACTGGCTGGTGAAAAAATACGACCCAGTGGGGTTTACCTAAAAACTGCTGGGCTTTTGCGATCCAAAAAACAGTCGACACTGCGAAGAAAGGTATAATATTAAATACTTTAATATAATACGTTTATTTATTAGCCTTTTCCTCTGACAAATAATTAACTCTAACTAAATATTGCATTTATTGAATGAATAAATCTCTTGGTTGAGCTGGTGGTAGATTATTTAGACTCTGGATAGGATTCGCCCGTCATGGTTAGAAAACATCACTGATCACACTTTTGTGATTAAAAAAATGAACAAAAAATATTTATTCATTTAGTAAAAAATTCTCAATGAGGCTGTTGAATTCGTCTTTCAAACGCGGATGCAGATGTATATTGTGACTTCCATCTGGAAAAAGTTGCAACCTGACAAGACAAAATAAAGTCCTCAATAACTATTCAAAGCAATCAGGGCACAATTTCTTGTAGTATAAATATGACACATGAAAAATATGTAAGGACATACTTTGAGTTAGGAATATTTTTATGCAAGTATTCAGCATGATATTGTGGACAGATTGGATCTTTTACACCTTGAACAATCAGCGTTGGACACTTGAGAAATGAAAAAATCAAATTATTTCTCTCTCCATTATTTCTCATCCCCAATCAATTTCTGGATTATACAAATGCTGTACCTTGACTCGTTCCATTAATTTTAAATGACCCAAGTCGCCATCGTTTTCATGTTGCATACGATAAAGAGCCTGTTTCCAACCCTCCCAAGAACTCTTTGTGTAATCTATTCCGTAAAGCGCAACGAAAGGATCTTTCATCTGTGGCGACCATAAATCTACGTTGGCCAACCCTGTTGTGACATATAGGTATTTAATGTCTCATAGTAAGCAATATTGATTATAGAAAAGTTAAAATAAATTTTAAGAAATAAGAGAATCAAGAATCAAACGTACTCTCATTGCTCATTATTTTCTTGTCAACAACGGCAAAACAGCCCAATGTAATCAACTGTTGAAAAGATTTTAATTTTATCTCAACAGTCACATAGCACAGTAATAATTGTGTCAAAGTCTATGAATAGTATTCATTTTATACCTTTTGTACATTCTGTGGAAAATTGGCTGCTAAATGGACGGCTGAAATGGCACCCTGACTCCATCCGAATGCAGAATATTTTTCATATCCCAATTTCTAAAACACCAATAATTACATTCTACTAATCTCACATAAAAATACTTTCATGAAAACTGGGAAAATAATTCACAACTGTGGCAAAAACCTACCTATAGTAAATACTTACATCCATAAAAAGTGAAACCAACTTCGCATCACGGTCAAAAAAATTCCCCGAATAATCTCTATCAATGCCATCAATAGTTTTACTTGAGCCATGTCCAGGAGGGTCAAAGGCAATAACAGTTAATTTGTCCTTATTCAGACTAAATTGTAACAAATTGCAATAATTATATTTTAACAAGTTTATTTTATTTTTGTAAAAAGTTAATCGTTGTAATATTTAAGTACCTTTTTAATTGAACACTAAAGTCACCCTTGGCAAAGCCTACAAAGTTGATGTTATCGACATTTCATTACTTTTGATTTAATAATTATTTAAATAATGTATATTAAATAAAGTTATAAGTACCTAATGTTCCAGGGAAGCAAACAAGGACAGTGGACCCGGAACCACTAATCTCATAGTGAACATTAAACCCATTAACTTCAACTTTACGGCTTTCCATTGTCTGATTTGCATAGCCAGACTTTTGAGTTTTTTGCAACCCAAATCCTACTAATCTGCTTGACAATTTGGTAAATTTAATTAAATTCATCTTCGAAATCTGCCAAACTCCGTCCCGCAATAAAGTTTGAAAAGCTGCTGATTCATGGACATCTTAGAGACAGACTCCAATATAAAATAAGAGTCAGAGCAAAATTCACAGAAGATTAAAATTTTGACATTTTTAATTTATATCAGGTTATTCAAGTCTCAGCCCTGTTCAAGTGTATTCGTAGACCACTGGGAAGATGTCCACAAAAGTTGCAAACAAGCATCCGGCCGACCTTCAAGGTAATTTATTGTGTTTTAAAAATTATTGCAATTATTGCAAATTTGAAAACATTCGAATTTTTTAATTTTTTTGTTTTGGATATTATAGTGCTGAAACCCGATCAGGGTACCAGTAGTCTGATGGACGAGGTCATGATTATGGAAGAAGCTCGCAAATTTCTTGCAAAGAAAGATGCAAAAAGTTTTGAAGTTCTCATACATCGAATGCGAGAACATTTACCCCAAGTTAGTAAAGCAAAGGCTGCTAAATTAGTTCGAGCCTTGGTGGACATGTTTTTGGGTAAAGATAATTGCATTTTTAATATATTTATATGAAATGGATGAGAACAGAATGAAGGAACGAAAAATTTGTTATTTTTTTTCCGTTCAAGTAACATAAACTAGTCATAGTTGGAAAACATTATTTAATTGTTTTTATTTAGACTTGGATAATACTGACCCAGCACTACAAGTCAAAATTTGTCAAGATTGTATCCAATGGGCCACTGATGAGAAGCGAACTTTTTTACGTCAGTCTTTACAAGCCCGACTGGTCGCTGTCTATCATGACAATGAAAACTTTCAAGAGGCTCTTCAATTAATTAGCAGTCTGTTGAAAGAGTTGAAGAAGGTGGATGATAAAAATTTGTTGGTTGAAGTACAACTTCTTGAGAGTAAAACTTACCATCAATTGGGAAATCTTCCAAGAGCTAGGGCTGCTCTTACTTCCGCCAGAACTACGGCAAATTCTATTTATTGTCCACCCTTAATGCAAGCTGCGTTAGATTTACAGTCTGGTACGCATTCCTTACAACTTGTAATTTACTAGTGACCTTTATAGAGATAAATGTAAACTAAATATACCATTGTGTTCATATCTACAAAATTATATTTATTTATTTAATAGGGATTTTACATGCTGCGGATGAGAAAGATTTCAAGACAGCCTACTCTTATTTTTATGAAGCATTTGAAGGACTCGATAGCATTGATGCCAAGCAGAAAGCTTTAATTGCACTCAAGTACATGCTTCTATCGAAAATTATGCTCAATATGTAAGTAGAGTATCTTGGATTTTTAATATTGCAGGATTTGTTGTTCTTTTTATTTAATATCATTTATATGTTTTATGTATATTCACAAACCGTTTGTAACAAACGAGATCATTACATAATGTTGTTTTTTTCTCTGATTTGCCTTTTCTTGTAGGCCCGAAGAAGTCCCACAGCTCTTGAGTGGTAAATTGGCTCTCAAATATGGGGACATGG